>PVJS01015934.1:19627-38290 GCA_004027185.1 Glis glis
AATCCCCGGTACCGCAAAAAAAAAAAAAAAAAAAAAAGAAGAAATAGTTTCACCAGGTGTGGTGGAACATGCCTGTAATCCCAGTACTTGGGAGGCTGAGACAGGAGGATTGCAGGTTTGAGGATAGCCTCAGCAATGTAGCAAGATAGATTTTCAGTAACTTAGCAAGACCCTGTTTCAAAACAAAAAATTAAAAAAAAAAGGGCTGGGGGTGTAACTCAGAGGTAGAATGCCCCTGAATTCAATCTCCAGCACATGTATTATACCCTATCTACAGTACATGTACATTTTCAGAGATAGTTATCTATCTCTTTTGTTTAAAAAATCAATACTTGATCAGTTTAAAAAATCAATGCTTGATTGGTTTAAAAAAACAACAAAACAAGGGCTGTATGTCTGCAATCATTTAAAATTTCCATGATGTATAAGGTGATTTTCTTTTTTATATTTGTACATATTAATTATACACAATAGTGGATTTCATTGTGGCACATTCATACATGCAAATAACACAATTTGATCAGTTTCACTCCCCGAATCTTCCCCTTACACTTTCCTCTTCCTTCTGACCCCTTCCTCTACCCTAAGGTCTCCCTTCTATTTTCATAATGTCCTTTAAATTTTTTTTCCTTCTGGCTTCCACATACAAGAGAAAACATATGACACTTATGTTGCTGAGTCTGGCACATTTTAGTTAACATGGTGCTCTCCAGTTCCATCCATTTTCCTGTAAATGACATAATTTCACTCTTTATGGCTGAATAAAATTCCATTGTGTATATATACCACATTTTCCTTGTCCATTTATCTGTCAATGAACACCTAGGCTGATTCCATAGCTTTGCTATTGTTAATTGTGCTGAGAGAAGCACAGGTATGTGTGTCTCTAAAGTATGCTGACTTTAATTCTATTGGATAAATACCAAGGAGTGGTATGGCTGGATCATATGGCAATTCTTTTTTTATTTTTTTGAGACATAACTCTGCTGATTTCCATAATGGCTATACTAATTTACATTCCAACCAGCAGTATATAAGAGTTTATTTTCTTCCACATCCTCACCAGAATTTATTGTTATTTATGTTCTTAATGATTACCATTCTGACCAGAGTGAGATAGAATCTCAATGTAGTTTTGATTTGCATTGCCCTGATTAAACAAGCCAGGCATGGTGACACATGCCTGTAATACTAGTACTTGGGAGGCTGGGACAGGAGGATCACAGTTTGAGGCCAATGCACAGTAACTTAGTGAGACTCTGTTTCAAAATAAAAAATAAAATGGGACTGGGGGTGTAGGTTAGAGGTAGAACACCGTCTGGGTTCAATCCCCAGTAACGTGCAAACACACACACACACACACACACACACACACACACACGATATTCAATATTTTTTACATAATTGTTGGCTACTTGTACTTTTTATTTTGAGAAGTGTCTGTTTTTTTCATTTGCCAGTTTATTGAATGGGTTATTTGGTTTTTTTTGGTGTTCAGGTTTTTGAGCTCTGTATATAATTTGGATATTAATCCTTGGTTGGAAGAGTATTTGGCAAAGATTTTTTCCCATTTTGTAGGCTCTCTTCACTCTGCTAATTGTTTATTTTGCTCTTCAGAAGCTTTTTAATTTGATGCCATTCCATTTATTAATTATTGGTATTATTTCCTGAGACTTAGGGGTCTTATTGTGGAAGTTGTTGCCTGTGTCTATATGTTGAAGTGTTTGCCTATGTTTGTTTTAGCAGCTGCTGTTTCAGATCTTCTACCTAGGTCTTTGTTCCATGTCAAGTTTACTTTTTTACAGGGTGAGAGATAGGGATATAGAGTTTCATTCTTGTACATATGGATATCCAGTTTTCCCAGCACCATTTTCAAAATAGGCCATCTTCTCCAGAGTATGTTTGTGGTACCTTTGTCAATTTCAGATGACAACTGTGTGGGTTTATTAGTATATTTTATTTCATTGATCTATGTCCCACTTTTTATGCCTGTACCAGGCTGTTTTTGTTACTATAGCTCTGTAATATAATTTGAAATCAGGTATTGTGATGCCCTCAGCATTGCTCTTTTTTTTCCTCAGGATTGTTTTGTCTATTCTGTGTCTTTTTTTTTTTTTTTTTTTGCAGTACCGGGAATTGAACCCAGGGGCGTTCTACCTCCGTGCTACACCCCTGGCCCTATTTTTTATACTTTTATTTTGAAACCGGGTCTCACGAAGTTGCAGAGGGCCTCACTAAGTAGAGAGAGGGAGAGAGACAGGGAGAGAGAGAGAGAGAGAGAGAAAGAGAGAGAGAGGCTGGCTGCGAACCTGGATCCTCCGGTCTCTGCCTCCCAAAGTACTGGGATTACAAGCGTGTGCCACAAAAAAAAAAAAAAAAAAGCGTGTGTCTTTTGCTTTTTGTAGCTTAGGATTGTTTTTCTAGTTCTGTGAAGAATGTCATTGGTATTTTGGTGGGAATTGTAGGGAATCTACATCATCATTATTATTACTATTATTAATTTGTGGTACTGGGGATTGAACCCATAGGCTGTCTACCTCTGAGATACATCCCCAGCCCTATTTTATTTTTATTTTGATACAGAGTCTCACTAGGTTGATGAGAGTCTCACTAAGTTGCTGAGGCTGTCCTCAAACCTGTGATCCTCCTGTCTCAGCTTCCCAAGTACTGGGATTAGAGTCATGTGCCACCATGCCAGGCTTTATATGGAATCTTTCAATCACTTTTGGTAAGATGGCCACCCATCTTATATCTTTTACCCATCTTTTATATATCTTTATTGGTGCATTGTAATCATACATTGTGTTGAAGTTCAAAGTGATAGAGGCATACGTGTATACAACACTCAGTGAGCCCTCTCCCAGTTCCCACCCTACCTCCCCATGTATGACATTATGATTGGCATTGATAAATCTGTGTATGTACATCCTGTCCATTGAGGTGTTTTCCTCTTCAAGTCTTTCTCCCCCTTCCAACTCCCTCAGTTATGCCCCCCCCAAATGGAATAATACACTGATGAAGTTAAAGCCCTCATGATTGGATTATTTCTTAAAGTCCCTCTCTCTGAACCTTGCTCCATTGGGGACCATGCTTCCAACAGATGAGCTTGGGGTGGGGGGCATTCTAGATCCAAACCATAATACCTGGCAATAATTTTGCCTTTTTCTTGTATGAAAATCCCTGTTTTCAAGAATAGCCTCACTCCATGCCTAGTTCATGGGGCTGATAACACTTCACTCTCCAGGGATTGGCATGATTCAAGACTTGGCCAGATTCTCCACTCTCTTTGCTTGAGTTATCAATTTATAGATGGGTCCAGGATCATAATCTTTTCTCCACTTTTCTAGAACTTCTGAGAAGGAAGCACTCTCTATTTCTGAAATTATGGTAAGTCTAGACTATCTGGGAGCCATATTTGCCGTCACATAGAAAAAGTTTTCATCAATATTAAACCAATATAAATGAATATCAGAAGAGGGAAAAGACTTGGGATAGTTATAGTGGAGTCTTCTGTCTCTTCTAACTAAAAGGATCCCCATCAATATATGGTATCATTACTACCCACAAGCCATGGTTGTGTATTAGGAACTGAGCAAAGGAAGATGTCTGTTTTTGAGGGATGGATTGTGCTAATTAATGACAAAGGTATCTAGAGCACAGAGGCTGTTTCTGTGTTTGTCTATATACCTATTAACTTGTGGTTGTAAAAATATAAACATTAATGATAGTAATTATAGGTGATTATAAGAAATTCATCTGCATCATATTAAAAAGTTTGTCTGTGTAAAATTTTCTCAAAGCCTTATAGAATGGATCTTTCCCACTCATTTTCTTATACATCTTCAGTTTTCAGGTAATACTTTTTTCTACCTTAAAAATATTTGGAAGTTTTGTCTTTTTAGTCCTCTATAGGCCAATGTTTTTCAAATAAAGATTGCTGGGTTTAGCCTTAGTTTGAAGGAATCCATCAAATTGATTTTACTTGTGTTCTGTGTTTTTTTCTTTTCATTTAATCTCTAGAGCAGGAAAACTACCAGTTGCACTAACTCTTCCCTTAGTGAGAATTCTGGATAGAGCAGAGAGCAAATTGCCAAAGGCAAATAAAATATACTGTTGAAATATGTCCTGTTTCTGGCTGCATGTCAAAGTAATTCAAAGTGATAATTTTCTTAAACAGTATTTTAAAGTAAGTAGTTTATCTAAAAGAACTATTTCCTAAGCCAGTTAAAATATGCTGGGTCTGAGAATGTAAAAGTCATGGTTGCATTTTTATTCAAATGAGTCTAAATATTCAGATCATGCTTCTTTTCCCAAAGGAGATGGGCAAGAAAACAAAGCAATGTGTTCATTTATAAGGTTTAAGATGAAGGGATTGCTTCTTGATCTTTTTAGAAACTAATACAAGAGTTACAAACCTAGATCTGTGTCAAGGTATTTTTCAGGAGAGCTTTTGAATTTTTAAAAATAACACTGACAATTGAGATTCTTTTCCATATAGGTTGATTCTTTAGGCATCCACTGACAATTTTTCTAAAAGGAAAATGCTGCAGAAGCAATAAGTATCAATCCAGGATAAAGAAGCATGTTCCTTCTGATTAGGTGGTTAAAATCCAGAAATGTCTTTTAAAGACTCTGAATCTTATATTTTTTGATTATTCAACCCTTCTTTTTTTTTTTTGCGGTACTGGGGATTGAACCCAGGGGCGTTCTACCTCCGCGCTACACCCCCGGCCCTATTTTTTTATACTTTATTTTGAAACCGGGTCTCGCAAAGTTGCGGAGGGCCTCACTAGGTAGAGAGAGAGAGAGCTGAGGCTGGCCACGAACCCATATCCTACGGTCTCCGCCTCCCAAAGTACTGGGCTTACAAGCGTGCACCACCACGCCCAGGTTCCCAGCCCTATTTTTTATCCTTTATTTTGAAACAGGGTCTCACTAAGTTGCGGAGGGCCTCACTAAGTAGCTGAGGCTGGTCAAGAACCTGCAATCTTCCTGTCTCCACCTTCCAAGTACTGGGATTATAAGTGTGTGGCCACCACACCCAGCATGAGACCCTTCTAAGTCTCAGATACCATTTCATCTTTCTTTAAAATACCTGCTTTTTTTTTTTACTTTTTGTTTGTACTTGCCTGAGTTAATTTTGTTGCTTGCAACTAAATGGTTTTAATGTGCTTAAAGTGATTGCACTCTTTATAATCTGAAGCAATGGAAGATACTTCCCCTAACAGAAGCACAAATTTTACCATTGTACTACAAGAGTAGTTATGACTCTTTCAGAAGAGATTAAAATAAAATTGAGTAAGAAATTAAGTACTATCAACTTTTATGCCCACTTTCATGTATATAATTCATTTGAGCATATATTAAATTACTGGGGTTGCTGTAACAAATTGCCACAAACTATGTGGGTTAAAACAATATAAATTTATTGTCTCACAGTTCAGGAGGCCAGAAGCCTAAAATCAAAGTGTTGTCAACGTTATTTTCTTCTAAAGTCTCCGAGGGAGAATCTGTTTTAGTCCTTGTCAGAGTGAATTGTTATGAAAAGGCAAGCCTGGATCCTGAATCCCTCCTTGGCTACTTGTGATCTTCCCCTCTCACATGAGCCTCTTGTCATTATACCATCTGCCATGCTGTGCCTCAGTCAAGGGTACTCTCACCAGAGGCTGAACCAATGGGACTACGGAATCTTGGACTTTTAGCCTTCCAAACTGTGAGCTAAATAAACCTCTTTTCTTTATAAACTTCTCAGCTTCAGGCATTTCATTATAGTAATAGAAAACAAACAGTGTCTTTTCTCCTTTTCCATCTCTCATAAGGACAGAAAGACCAATGTTCTTTTTTGTACATCACAGTTTCTATTCATACATTATTTTTACTTACACAATCATTTCATCTTTTAAGAGGAAAATAGTACATATTTAACATTGCTCATCAATTTGATAAAGTCGTATATTTTATTGGTATCATGTTTCATTTCCTCATCATAAAAGATTCCTATTAACAAGTTCTTCCCAATCAGTTTCCTTAGCTTTTCAGGAAAAAAAGGAAATTAAGAGTGAAATCTAATATATTTTTTCTTCATCCTTTTAAACTTTTTTTCTACTCACGATTCTTACCTTCTGTTTATATTGCTCTCTGTCTGTTCATTCTCATCCCATTTCCAAATCCCTGGTATTTAGCAGTGAAGAATACTCTTGAAGAAGCACGGGGAAGACATACTGGCTCTATGATCCCCTTTTCCTGGCACTCTGTGTAAATAATCAGGAATACACCGGCAATGGGTTTTTATCTTTGGGGTTTTTAAGAGTGAAAAAAATTTTTTTTGTGGTACCGGGGATTGAACGCAGGGGCGTTCTACCTCTGCGCTACACCCCCGGCCCTATTTTTTTTATGCTTTATTTTTGAAACTGGGTCTCACGAAGTTGTGGAGGGCCTCACTAGGTAGAGAGAGAGAGAGAGAGACAGAGAGAGATCGATTGATTGATCGCGCGCGCACATGCGTGCTGAGGTTGGCCGCGAACCCGGATCCTCCGGTCTCCGCCTCCCAAAGTACTGGGATTACAAGCGTGCGCCACCACGCCCGGCTTAAGAGTGAAATTTGTTTTGAGGACTGTTCCTGCTGAGGCCAGACCACTAGGTGACATGTGAATAGATTTGCTGAGAGGAATGACACATGGCAGTAATTTGGCTAAGTGAACCTGCCCATGTTTTCTAAATTTGGAATATTCTATAATTCCACAAAACTAAAAATAATAATTCACATTAAGTCAGTTGTATAAATTCAAATTTGTAGGAAGATTTTACTATTGTATGATTTTCTTTTTTTTTTTGCGGTACCGGGGATTGAACCCAGGGGCGTTCTACCTCCGCGCTACACCCCCAGCCCTATATTTTTATACTTTATTTTGAAACTGGGTCTCACGAAGTTGCGGAGGGCCTCACTAGGTAGAGAGAGAGAGAGAGAGAGAGAGAGCGAGCTGAGGCTGGCCGCGAACCCAGATCCTCCGGTCTCCGCCTCCCAAAGTACTGGGATTACAAGCGTGCGCCACCATGCCCGGCTTATTGTATGATTTTCTAAGCGAATTTTTTATTTGAAAAATAACTTACATTCCTGTGTCATTGACTTGGTCAGCATTCTCATTGCTATAATCCAGAAGACCTGAGCACACAACCTAGAGGAAGGAAGATTATTTGCTCATAGTTTCTTGGAGATTCCGGGTTCAGTCCATGTGAGGCCAGGGTCTATGGATCTCAGGGCATGGCAGCAGGAAGCAGAGAGAGGGAGAGTACATGGGGTCCTCTCCTCATATCACATAATCCTTAAGGCCACACCCCCAGGGACCCACCTTCTCCAGTCACACTACACCAGCCTAGGTTACCACCCAGATCAATCCATTACATACAATGGATTAATCTACTGATGAGATTACAGCCCTCATGACTCAATCACATCCACTCGAACACCAATAAATGAGCTCTTCAGGGTACATTCTATATCTAACTACAACAGTCCGTGTGCTTGCCTTATATTAATCTGATTTTATTACTCATAGGGGGCTAAAAAGTAAACAATATGCCATTGAGAAGGCCAGTCTGTAATAAAGTCTGAGTATTTTTTCCCTAAATTAAATGCCTCTTCCCATCTACATTATACCTTCATGAAAAGGATTTATTCTTTAAAGCCAATTTCATATTTTTCAAGAAGTCCTTAATCCTAGGCTTTGATTTTTTCCCTCTTCAAATCAATTGATTTGTGCTCTACATTTTAATTTTTTTAGTATTTGGCATGCATATTATAATTCGGGATGCTTATCTCATTACTAGATACAGGATCCAGAACCTGGTATTTGTCCTTTGTGAGTAACTAGCTATACATCCAGTCTACATTTATTGTAACAAGGCTGACACAAGCCATATTTCCTGCAGCATCACAATAATAGTTAGCCTTGTTGAAGGTTTGTTGTATACCAGGCAGGGTTCTAAATACCTGTATGTTAAGCTTGAGGAAAGGTTGAAAACTGAATGATTGTTGGGAAATCATTATCACTGTCATGAGGAATGTATTTTTCATCGAAGTGTTGGTTGATATCCCTTTCTGGAGAATTCTATTGCTGTTATGCCAAGTCAAGGTCAATCTGACTTTTGTCTTTACATTATTTTTCCATTTTGTCCCCTTTTAATGTTTCTAAACATTCATACTTTTTATCAGTGCCTGTTGGAATCAGTTTGGATAGATGAGGCTGTTGATTAATTTTGTCAACAATCACAGAGGAATTTAATCACTCTTTTACTAAGTTATTTTTACACTATATGTTTGAAAGTTGATTTGCAAGCAGTAAAACTACAATACTGTAGGTAGACTTAGGAGCAAAAGAAGTCCAAACTTTAGTTTCTTTAGTTTGCTTTTTCCATGGTGAGTATTAGCTGGTGGAGCAGCAGGTTTAGGAACTAAGCCTACTGAACTCATTAACTGACTAAAAAATTTCTATCTTGGGAATCCAGATATTTGTAATTCTTTTATATTATCTTTCTCAACTATCAACAATCTTAGTATTCTAGATATATATGTTAGAGACTATTCTAAGAAATAGCTTAGGCAAATATCTATCACACTTAGTTAGGAGTTAAAGATGGAAAATCTTTAGCTTCACACAGTTTTCATTCTCTCTTGTTCACTTTTACTCCCCTAGACCTACCCTATCACTCCCTCCTGCCCTGTTTTAGTCAGGGACATTATGTCTATAGCATCTCTGTCTTTTTGAAGAATGGAAAATACTGCTACAAGAATGGGAAATAACACCATAGTATCCCTTTGGACAATTCATGTTTTCAATACCATTTATTACTTGCATATACCACCCAACGCTTCTTAACTTCCAGTTCCCTCCATTAGTGTACCTAGTACCAGAGTAAAAGCCATCTGAAGCATTTCATCATCCATGATTCATATCATAATTTTATGTCCATGAAAAGTTCCATAATGATTCTTGAAATTCAATGATTTTTTGATGATGATAGAGAAGAAAAATTTATCCAGACTGAGGCAAAATTATGCTGTGCTATTTTTGGGACACTCTTTCCAACTCTGCAGACTCCAACACCTCACACCAAGTCCCAAATCCAACAGGACTATATGGAAAGGTGTTTGATTTCTTGTATGTATAATTTTTATGTTTTCCAATTAAAAATAATTTTGTTTTTTTTTGAAATAATATCCAGGTTTTTTAAGATACTTAACATGTGGCTGTTTGACATAGAGTTTATTTCAAGTTGGCTACCCACATTTGTGTTAAAAAACTTTATATGACTATTACAAAATTATCCAAGTTGTATTCTTTGTATTGAAGATTATAGATTCTTCTGAAGGCTGTTTTCTATATTGCTCATTGTATTTGCAGGGTTAACATGTCCTTTCTGAATGGAACAAGTGTTTCAGAAGGCAAAAACCAGAAGAAAATTTGACATCTGAAGAGCAGAAAACTCCTAATCACCAGGGAAACATGTAGCTATCACATTACTACCACATTCCATGAAAAGACATTTTAAACAAATTTATGCAGTCTTCACTTAAAAGTGTTCCATGTGTCATAGAAAAAGTTAACACCATAAATTCATTATAAATTTTTAAAATAAAGGTAAAGATGTCTATCGTAAACTTTAGCAATATTTAAGCAGTAATATGAAGTTGTTTAATCTACTCATACACAGATAAAATAATATCTTACAGCTCGAGCTGAAGAATATCAACAAACCAGGCAAAAATTCCACCAGCTAATATACATTATGACTTTGTAAAACCTTGTATAACCTGTTTTGAACGAAATGCCTGGGCCTTTAAAAATTAAATTTTCTCCATTATTATTATGTTATTATTATTTTGGTACTGGAGGCTAAACCCAGGGGCATTCTACCTCTGAGCTACACCCCCAGTCTTATTTTATTTTTGTTTTGAAACAGTGTCTCACTATGTTGTTGAGGGTCTTTAGGATAAGTTGCCGAGGCTGGCCTTGAACCTGAAATCCTCCTTGTCTCAGCCTCCCAAGTACTGTTATTACAGGTGTGCGCCACCACACCTGGCTCCATTATTTTACTTTAATATACTTTGGGGTCAAAAGGATCCAAAGTCGTTCTTTTAAAACTTAATTTTATACTATTGTTTTTAGTAAACTTTAAAGCCAAAAAAAAAAAAATTCAAAGCCATTTCATTTCAAAATGGTCACTTCATGTATCTAGGGATTTTAAACAAAACCTTGAGGTTGTCTTTCATATCTGGGTAATTCAGTCACCTGAGTAATTCAATCCTACAAAAGGTGTCCTGGGCTAGCTGTGCTGCTCTGCTTACTTCCAGGAGATAGTTTCCAGTACTTTCAATGAACCCCTGTGCCATTTTCCCTCCCCACAAGAAGTCTCAGTTCCCAGATATAATCCACATTGTTCTGGACTAAGTTTCATGAGAGTCTTTTGAGTTTTTTCTGAACATACTAAATTTGAGCTGACTATAGTATAACCACATGAAAATGTCTAAAAGATTCTATTTGGTGGGGGTCCTTTGAGAAGCAGTTACCAAGACAGAATGTTAAGTGCTGATATTTATTAGGTAAATGCCTATAAAAGATAAAAGGTGAGGGAGCAGGAGTCCATAGGGAATGCTACAGATGCAGGTGTGGCATCTGTGAAAATAGAAGAGAAAGGGAGGAGGATTGGGCAGGAAGAGTCCCAGACTACAGTATAATTCTGAGCAAGTTTTGACTAGGACAGTGGGACCCCCAGACCGAACACTGACCATCAGAGGAGTCCTGTGTTGAGCAAGAGTGGGCCAGCACTATATTCCCACTGTGGTTTTCACTGGCAGGGAGCAAACAGGAGATGTGGCTTTTGTATGAATGTTGTGGTGAATGCCAGAGGCAAAGGTTGTCAGCTAACTATGCACCTTGTACCATGTTCTTACTTGAAAGGGGAATTGAGTACTCCTCCCTGACCTCCACAGAGGCATGTGGACTTGGTTTAAAGATGTCAGAGAGTTGATTTAATAGATGGAATACATTCCTTCTAAGGAGGAAATATTTTGAGCTGGAATTTTTTTTTTTTTTGGTACTGGGGATTAAAAACCCAGGGGCATTCTACCACTGAGCTGTATTCCCCAGCCCTTTAAAAAATTTTTTTAAAATTTTGAAATAGGGTCTTGCGAAATTGCTGAGACTGGTCTCAGACCTGTGGTCCTCCTGTGTCAGCCTTCCAAGTACTAGGATTACAGGCGTGAGCAACCACGCTTCGTGGAAAAATATTTTAATAAACTAATCAGCATAAAAAGTATGTTTGAAGAAGCCCCAAAACTACAATGACAGCTAAAATGCATTAGAAAATTCCTCTTATGATTTACATAGCAAATATTTAATGAGTATTTGTGATATGCCAGATAGAGCAGTAGTCAAAACAGACTGTCTTCATTCCTCATGACCTTTATATTCTAATAGGTAAAGAAAAACATAAATCAAATAAATGAGCAAGTTAGAGAGACTGTCCAAAGTAGTAAGTGCTATGGAGAAAATAAAAGAGCAGGGGATGCGGATGGGTACATCAGAGGGGGGAAGGGTTGCTATCATGAAAGTGGAATCTGGGAGGGTTTCACTGAGCTGGCAGTTGAGCAGAAACCTGGAGGAGGTGGGAGAACTGGCCACATTGATGAGGTGGGAGGTTGGCATGTTCTAGGTAGAGCAGGAAGTGACTTTTAGGAGACATGTTCCAGAATAGCAAGGAGGCCTTTGTGGCTGGAGTTGGTGAATAATGTGAGGGGTGACAAGAGAAAGGTCTGAGACTTACCGGGGTGCCAGGTCACATAGGTGCCTCACACTGTGAGGGCTTTGACTTTTACTCAGAGTGTGATGGGAAGCTATTCAAAGATTCCGAGCAGAAGAGTGGCACAAACTGACAGGCTTTCAAAGGATCCATCTGACTTCTGTTCTGAAGTGAACAACAGGAAGGCATAGTGGAAGCGGAGAGACAGGTTAGGAGGCTGTTGCAATAATCTAGGTTTAAAAAAAGTGTGAGGAATTTATTTTTTCCTAAGATAAAAAGGGCAGAAATGGGAGGGGAAAGAGGAAGCAAGAGAAGGTTTAAGGAAGAGGGCTGCAATGGAGGCATGGCCAGGAAATCTTCCTGGGCTAGATAATGGACATTTTAAGAAGTTAAGACATCAAATATTGTCATGTTTCTGTTTCTTCTTCAGATTTCTAGTTAACCCTATTTCACTCACAAATGTATCGTGGAAGTAAAAGATAGGTAGATGATTGATATTAATATAGGCTGATCTCTCGAATCTTTTTTTAGTCAAGAAAGAGTGTGCATTACAACTGTGTTGGCATAATACAGAAAAGAGTGTACTCATAGAAGCAGAGACTCTAAATCAAACAGGATTAGAATAGATGCCATGGAAGTTGGCAGCAGTCCTGGGGAAGACTTTGAGTCTTGAAACTGGGATCTGAACAAACCCTAACTGGATTGAAAGAGGCTTGAAATATCCAGCTGATTTCTGATTAAGCAAGGATAGAGATTTAAATTTAATTTTTATTGGATAGCCAAAATACCATATTTTCTATCTCCTTTTGCAGGAAGACTTGACTCAGTTCTGGCTAAAGAGATGTGAGTAGAAAACATTGAAAAGCAAGCAAGCACACAGGATGAGTCCTTTTTGTTTCTTCCCCTTCCTCTTTTCTGTCTCTAGCAAATTGGATATACTATGATGACTGGAGTTTTTATAGTCATTTCAGTCCATTAAATGCCCCTGCAGATGAACTATAATTGCTGGATTGAGGGAGCAAAAAATAGGTATAGTCCTCGGCTTCTTATCTCAATACTTCTTTTAGGTGAAAGAAATGCAAATTTCTCTCTTCTTTGTCACAACAGATTTAGGTTTTCAGTCTATATCAACATAACTGCCATGTGATAATTGCAGCCACCATTTATTAAGCCCTATTATATTTCAGAGATCATGCTAAAAACTTTATATTATTAGCTCAATTAATCATCACAGCAATAATATAAAACAAATGCTATTATTTCCACCAAATTAATGAGGAGGAAAATGAAACCTAGAAAGGCCACATAAATTGCCCCAAATCACATAGCTGGTGTAAACTTATTTGTTTGATTTTAGAGCTTAGGTATTATCTATACTAGCATGTTGTCAGGTGCGGAGAAAACTTAATTGAGGTTTTGAGAGACTTATTTGAAACTATTATATTTTCCTAAACTTTGCACTTTATCATTGACCAAGTGTACATCTCAGGCCTGTCTTCTCTCACACACAGTTTGACAAATCCCAATTCTACCCAAGGCCTCATTTCTTTGCAGCTATGCTACCGACCGGCATGATGTTTAAATCCTGCCAGAATCTGCTTCATACAGTTTCTGTGATAGCAATCCCTCTGCAGGGGGAGAGCTATGCTCTCAGAGGGTAGGTCTTTGTTCAAAATTGAAAGGAGGTAGCAGCTGGCTTAAAATTATGACTGGCATCTGGTCTCAGACTCATTATGGTTGCCCTGATGCTCTCTCAGATTCACTGAAATGTTTTTTCCTTTGAGAACAAAGCTTCCAGAAACTCAAAACACCTGTATTAACTATTAACCTGAAAGCAAGATGTACTTGCTAACTCCGTGGCTAGTTTTCAAGTAGCTTGGCAATGACTTCTTGCTGTTATTAGACTGCAATATAGAATTAATTATTCTGGATAGCTACGCTCACTTACCTATCTTTTGAAATTTCAAATAACTATTAAGAGTCTGTTAGCAAAATTTTTGAGGAAAATAAGACCACAGACTAATAAAGGCAATGTTGCAATTGTCCCTACTGAAGAACCAGTTGCATGTATTAGCTTATGTAGATTTTTTTGTTTTACAATTAATCTAGATTACAAAGATGAAAGAACATAAAATATTTTTATTTATGAGACTGGAGTGGAGTCTATGAGGGTGTGAATGGAAAGGATCATTTAAATATTCTATTTGAAATTACATGAATATTTACCATTTATTGAATGCCTGTTAGGTGCCAGGCACCACAGCCGGTACTTTTTGTCTCTCATTCAATGCAATCCATGCACAAGCCCCTATGCGGCAGAGCACAATTTGTAAATATGATGATGTTCAAGATATTGAGTGAATTGCCAAAGGTCACACAGTGGGAATTTATGTACTGATCTGTCTATCTCCTAAGTGCCTGCTCTTTCAGTTTTATAATTCTATGACAAAAAATGTTTAGTGCTTTGGGATATTTTAAACAGAGGCCTGCTTTATAGAACTTGAAGAATATTGAACTCAAGTAGCCCTTGAAAACAATTTTGGATTACCAATTATGGTCTTGTGTGAAGTGTTCACATATCACATTCTTTCCTATAGTTACTCTTTGATCACTTAATATATGCTAGAATAAAGAATAATAATTAATTTTATTCATTATTAACTGCCTTGGCAAAAATTTCAATGAAAAGGGAATGGAAATTGCTGATTAAAATGAACTGTTTATTATTTTTAAAATTTAATTTAATAGAACATTACCATTTTTCATGCCCATGATTTTTTGAATTGACTTTAGTTAAAAGAAAATAAGCAAGCCCTCTAAATTGCTCTTGGGAGTGGGGAGAGAGCTGGGGGGAAAACCAACCAACTGCTGTGCACATGTATGTCACTATCACTACTACATTTTGATGTGGGACTATAAGACTATAATGCACCCATAAAAGTATAAAGATTACTCTCATTAAGCAAGTGAATACAGTATTTTTCATAAATAAAACTAACATTTATTTGTTTATAATGGTTTATAATTACTCTAGTGGTCATACAAAGAAATAAATAAATCCTTAAAGCAACGAGTTTCATTTATTAGCATGAAGAGTGTCAGCTGCTAAAAAAATAGTAGTCTTGGTTCTGAGAGAGTTTAGTGTGGTAGAATCCCAACTGAAGATCATCTTGGTATACCTGATGGATGACCTGGCTTTGTATACAGTTGATGCTTAACATCTGTAGCAGAAGACATGAAATTCTATCACTATTAGTAGGGAGCTACATAATGTAGTACACTCTAAAGTTTCTGCTTAAAAGAAAGTTGTCATTTGCTAAATTTTACACGAGGACAAAACATTGACTATTTTGGTAGCTATGAAATATATACCCTTCTTGGACATCCTCTATGGAAATTTTGAATCACAAATTATTATGGTATTTGATTTCCATTTTGTATATATTTCTAGCTAATGCTGTCTGGAGAATGCATTAAATTTTTGAATGTTTTATTTCATTTTCTGTTGCTATAACAAAATACCATAGACTATGTAATTTATAAAGGAAAGTTTATTTGGCTCACTCTTCTGGAGGCTTGGAAGTCTATGAAACAGTATAATATCAGCATCTTCTTGGATTCAGATCAGGGCCTTCTTGCTCCTACATAACATGGAGAAAGCCATCACATGATGAGACAAAAAAGCATGCTAGCTCAATTCCCTTCCTCTTCATTTTTTTTGTAGTACTGGGAGTTGAACTCAGGAGCATACACCTCCAGTCCCTTTTTATTTTGAAACAGGGTCTTGCTAAGTTGCTGAGGGCCACACTAAATTGCTGAGTCTGGCTTTGAACCGGCAATCCTCCTGTCTCTGCCTCCCAATTACTGGGATTACAGGCATGTGGCAACAAGTCTGACTCTCTTCCTTTTCTTATAAAGCTACTAACATCATCATGGTAATACCCTATATTCATGACTTCACTTAATCTGAATTAAGCTCCCAAAGGCTTTACTACTAAATACCATTAACAGCTGGGCTTGGTGGCACATGCTTGTAATCCTAGTACTGGGAGGCTGAGACAGGAGGATTACAGGTTTGTGACCAGTCTCAGCAACTTATTGAAACCCTCCACAACTTAGAACCTATTTCGAAAAAAGCAAAAAATAGGACTGGGGGTGTAGCTCAGAGGCAGAATGCCCCTGGGTTCAATCCCCAGTACCACAAAAATAAATAAATAAATACCATTAAACATATTAACATGAATTTGGGGATTAAGCTTCCAACAGATGTACCTTTGGGAGAAACATTCAAGTCATAGTATTGGCAGATTAAAGATGGTGGAATAGAGAAAGGTAGTGTGGTGTGGTTGCTTCAAGACTCAATTCAACTAGTGGGAAAACTGCTTCTTAGCAAGAGAAGAAAAGCAATCAGAATTCAACAGCAGAAAGACAGTCAAAATGTAGTTGAATTGGAGAGAGCAGAGGACTTAAAAGAGCTCTACACATCTTATCGGTGAGCTGAGAGTGAAGAGTGGAGTCATCTTGGTGAGCCTGAACTGGAGCTGGCAGCTGCCAGAATCTGGCAGCTCTCAGAGATGAACTCCAGCAAAGAAGGAGCTAAATGATTGTAGAGCCAGTGATTGCCCAGAACCAACATGAAAAAGCAATCACATTTTTCTCTCCATACTTGAATACTTCAAGACCACACCTCTCCAGACCACCCAGCCAAACCACCCAGCCAAATCACCCAGCAATCCCCTGTGGCTGCAGCTGAACTCATCGGGACAGACAAACTACAAACCCTTCAAGTTCAAGTGACTACAACAGAGCTTGTCAAGACTTTGAGTTTACAAACTACCCCAGCAGAAGCCTGCATGGCTACAAGAACTTGTGTGCCAATGACCAATCCCGTTGGGTCTGTGAGTTTGCAAACCATCCCTACAGTGGAGGTGGGGGAAGGGCTACATTCAGACACAGTAGAAACATGAATTAGCAGGCAGTCCCTAGGGACCCTCTTGTAGGACCTAGAGTTAGCAGTCTGTCCACCCCTGTGGGGTCTCCAGTGATCAACACAGGATCATCGGCACTACTGTCTGTGGGGTAAAATAACTCAACCAACCATGCCTCAGACTCAGAGGGCTATAAACTCTTGCCTGGCAGTGTTTGGGCACCATGAGTACTGAGGCTGGTGGCTTGCGAGGTCTCACATGATCACAGCTGCCCAGAGCAGCAGTGGTATCATGGGGGTAAAATAATTCAGCTACCCATACCCCAGGCTCTGAATGGTACAGTCTCTCCCTGGGTGGAATTTGGGTCCCACATGCAGGGAGGTCAGGGGCTAACAGTGTTTCATGTGATTGCAGTTGGTGATCAAAGCTCATCCAGCTGGGCCTCAGTCTCAGAATGTCATAATCCCGGGCCTTGCTGAGCTTGGGCTGGGTGACTTCAGAGGTTAAGCCAGCCAGGCCACAGACTTGGGATGTTATAGTCTCTGGCCCTGCTGAGTTTGGACCTGGAGAGCACAGAGGCCTGTAGCCAATCAGAGACTGCTCTTTACCTCCACTGACTATGAACTATATCCTCTTAAAGAGATTTTGGGGGACTAACTGAAAATTATGATAATACAAGTCAGATTGGTTGAGGCAAATATATATCCCCAGCATAGGACTTATTATAAAGGGACAGCAAATAGACTGAAGACTCCCACACAAAGAGGAAGAGGATGCCAAGACAACAAGAGATACAAACCTAAGAATCCTGAAAACATGAGAATGAAGACCAACAAGAAAACAATGGACTCCCACACCTCAGCAATAGAGATCACCAATATAGAACTTGAGAAAATGCTAGAAAGAAAATTTAGAATTTTGATTTTCAGCATGATCAAAGACCTGAGAAATGAAATCAGATAAAGTGTATAGTATATGAAAAAAACATGCTAGTAAAGAAATTGAAGCCCTAAATAAGAACCAAAAGGAGGCCCTGAGAGAAATGAAGAAATAATAAATAAAATAAGGAACTCAATAGAAACCACATGGAAAATAGAGTGTCACTCTTAGAAGACAGCTCATTCAAAACTCCCCAGTCAACAAAATAGAGACGAAAATATGACAACATGATAATAACAAAAAAGCTGTGTACATGTATGTTACTGTCAAATTGATATTCATTATAATGTGAGACTACAATGCACCAATGAAGGCACATTTAAAAAAATAAAATAAAATGGGGCTGGAAAATAGCTCAGAGGTAGAACACCCCCGGGTTTCATTCCAGCACCACACACAAACAAATAAGGCACAGAAATAAAAAAATATGATGTAATATGTGTGATAGTTAATCTAGGTTGTCAACTTGACCTGATCATGACATACCCAAGATTATGTGATTTTGGGTGTGTAACAGCAGATTAAAGAGAAAGCCCTGCCCTGAATGTAGGCAGCAGGATTCTGATAGGTGCGGACTTAGATAAAGAGGGAGAAGCCGCGTAGAGTGCGCGCGATTCTTTCCGAGGAAAACGCATCTGCTCTCGCCTGAGATCGTCGGTCGTCGGCTTCGCCATTCTCTGAAGAGCTTCTTGATCTTCTCGGCCTCCGGCTCTTGGAACTGAAATTTCACCATTGTTTCTCCGAAGAGCTTCCGGATCTTCATGTCCTGGACTGGGACAGAATTAGTGGTTGCTCCGATCCTAAGACTCCAGCTCTTAGACCATTCAACCAGCTACTGGTTCCTCTGACTCTCCATGTGCAGTCAGAACCTGGGACTACATTGCTTCAAACTGTAAGCCCATCTGATGAATCCCTTTTTAAAATATACTCATTCTGTGTATTCTGTTAATCTAGAGAACCCTGTCCAATACAGATTTTGGTACCAGGAGTGGTTCTA
>PVJS01015935.1:0-14633 GCA_004027185.1 Glis glis
TTTTTTTTTTTTTTGCGGTACCGGGGATTGAACGCAGGGGCGTTCTACCTGCGCACTACACCCCCGGCCCTATTTTTTATACTTTATTTTGAAACCGGGTCTCACGAAGTTGCGGAGGGCCTCACTAAGTAGAGAGAGAGCTGAGGCTGGCCGCAAACCCGGATCCTCCGGTCTCTGCCTCCCAAAGTACTGGGATTACAAGCGGGTGCCACCACGCCCGGCCTTTGCTGATCTTTTAATCAGTGGGCTTACTTTTTTTATACTGGGGATTGAACCCAGGGACCTTGTACTTTTGAGCCCATCCCTTTTTATTTAAGAACAGGGTCTTGCTAAGTTGCTGAGGGTCTCACTAAATTGTTAAGGCTGGCCTTGAACCTGTGATCCTCCTGTCTCAGCCTCCTAAGTACTAGGATTACAGGTGTGCACCACCGTGCCTGGCTCTAGTGGGCTTAATTTTATAGGCCTGTTCAGCTAATTTATGATGGTTAAACATTCCATTTGGGTATAGAAATGATAACGGGATAGATTGACCACCCCATCAAGTCTCCTGGTATGGTTTTAGAGTGAGCCAGCTGTGGGACAGGCAATGAGGAATGATTCAGCCTGTGTCGCTGTACCATGTGTGGGTAGCAGAAGTGCTTCAGTGCTTAAGGGATACTATTGTATATAAAGAAAAGCTTCTTGTGGTGATTGTGCTGGCTTTTAACTGAAAACGATGAAGGTAACAGGATGTACCTTGCTTCCTTTAAAGCTTTATGCTGAAAAGGTGGCCACAAGAGGTTTGTGCGCCATAGCCCAGGCAGAGTCTCTTCGATACAAACTCCTAGGAGGGCTTGCTGTGCGGAGGTAAGTGTCCTGAGACTTGGTGTTCATGCCCTTTTTGGTGTGGATCAGAATGTGGCATGTGCCAATTATTTAAAATTTAGCAAATGGATAGTGACAGGATCATCTAATCTCTGAGGGTTATACTAAGATACTGCTAATCTATGCCCCCACTTGAACTGGTAGGATAACAAAACTAGCAAAGAAGCAAAGACCATAAAGGGTGATCAGTGCCATATTGGAGAAGTGTCCTGGGTGCTTTGTGAGTACCTCCTTTGATGGGGCTTTAGAAAGGACCCTGAGGCGGCAGGTGGGCAACAAGGAATAATCCAGCCTGTTAATTAGGTTTGTGTTATATATCTGTAGGTAATAGGTGTGCTTTAGCATTTGTGGGATACCACCAAATTCAAACCAATTAGAAGTCATTCAGATTCATTCATGTATTTACCTTTTATGTGTGTGTGTGGTACTGGGGATTGAACACAGGGGCATTCTACCTCCAAGCTCCACCCCCAGCCCTATTTTTTTATTCTTTATTTTGAAACCGGGTCTCATTAAGTTGTGGAGGGCCTCACTGAGTAGCTGAGGCTGGCCACGAACCCGGATCCTCCAGTCTCAGCCTCCCAAGTACTGGGACTACAAGCGTGCGCCACCACGCCACCAGTCCCTTATAGGGGACTATAAAGAGGTAAAACAGTTTTGATTGGAGAAAGCTTAAAATCTATACAGTCTATAAACTGTACATGGGCAGTACTGTGAGTTTTGATAAGGAAAAAAGAGCATTGAGGGAGTAGGTTGCCCTTGAACTGGGCCTACTGGTAAGATTTCAGTAGGAAGCTCTTAGTGCAGTTTGACTATGGAGTGCCTTGCCCCTGGCAGGGAGGGGATGTTATTGATGAATGACTTGAAAGTTGGGCTATAAGAAGGTTGACCTGGTAGGAATGGGTAGTAGGACATGTAAAAATGACACCTGGTTTGAGTGCCAGTTCCACTGCTTATAACAGTGGTTCTGGAAAGTTTGGTTCCTGGGCTGTGATGGAACCATCACTTGGGATCTTGTTAGAAATAAAAACTGTTCAGTTTCCATCCAGGAGCCATCAAATGGAAAACTGGAGGTATGGTCTAGCAGTCTACCTTAATAAGCCCTCCACATGAATTTTGTATACTTTCAAGTTTGACTTGGAAGTTCTGAAGTGCAAGCAGGTTACTGAACTTCTGTGATCCTTGGGTCTCTCTTGCGCTCTCCCCCCCCCCCCCATGGTACTGGGGATTGAATCCTGGGTGGGACATTCTACCTCTGAACTACATTGGGTCTCCTTTGGGGGGGCAATAATTGGATCATCTCAGTTGAGGATTAAGTGAAAAGGTGAAAGGGCCTGGAGGTGGTTAGCTATCCAATTGGTATCTCCCAGGGTGTAAGCTAATGGTTGAGTTGGAGGTGGGTATATTTTAAAGGTTTATCAGTTTTATAGACCGAATGTTTTTTCCAGCATTCGGTTATGTCGACTAGTGAATATGAATTCTGGAGGCTGAAGAGTATTTCAGTAAACCATAAAGGGATCACTAACTGGGGTACTTGTGAGGTTTTAAAGTGTGGTTGTGCATGAGAACCACCTACCGACCATTTTTGAAATACCTAATCCTGAGCTCTGCCACTCCAGATTGTTATTGTAATTGGCCTGAAGAAGGGCCTAGTCATTAGGGTCGGTTTTTCTTTTTCTTTCTTGTAGCTAAGATTGGAAAACACTTGATTAGAAGGAGCTTGTCATCAGTTCTCTGAGGGAAATTAACCTAAAATTAGGTATGAGGGGAGTAGAAGAGAATTGCTATTTCTTGGGGCAAACTGATCAAATTTGTTCTTTATTGAAGGACCATTAAAAAGTTAGTGAAAGCCAGGCATGGTGGCGCACGCTTGTAATCCCAGTACTTGGGAGGCTGAGACAGGAGGATCACAGGTTGGAGGACAGCCTCAGCAAGTAGTGAGACCCTGTTTCAAAATACAAATAAAAAATAGGGCTGGGGGTGTAGCTCAGAGGTAGAATGCCCCAGGGTTCAATCCCCAGTGCCACGAAAAAAAGTGAAGGCTGGGCCTTGTGGCGCACACTTTAATCCCAGTACTTGGGGGTCTAAGATGGAACGCAGATTCATGGCTAGCCTCAGCAACTTAGTGAGACCATGTTTCAAAATAAAGAATAAAATAAGGGTGGGTGTAGCTCAGAGGTAGAATGCCCCTGGATTAAATTCCCAGTACCACAGAGAAAAAGTTAGTGAAGATCAAGTCTTACTTTTGTTTTTTAACTTGGTGGGGTGGGTAAATTCTGTCTTTGGTAATAACACAGGTGGATCTCTTCTGCTTTTCCAAAGGGCCTGCTATGGTGTGCTGCGGTTCATCATGGAGAGTGGGGCCAAGGGCTGTGAGGTTGTGGTGTCTGGGAAACTCCGAGGACAGAGGGCTAAATCCATGAAATTTGTGGATGGCCTGATGATCCACAGTGGGGACCCTGTTAACTACTACGTGGACACTGCTGTGCGCCATGTGCTGCTCAGACAGGGTGAGTCGCTTGGGGCAAAGGGCATTAGCAGATAGGTATGGCTTTCTATAGACACCTCAGTGTTTGGGGGAATTCACATTGGAAGTAGCTGGGCATGTTTACTCCTGGGGTTTCTGATTGGCTTTGTGTGGGTTGTAAAAATTGCATTGCTGAGATAGTCAAACAATAGTTGATCTCATCTTAGCCATGTGTATGCCCTTCAGTGATGACACGATGACGAGTCAGAAAGGTCACATCCTGCTCTTGGTCCTTGTCAGTGCCATGTTCTGTGGTGCTGTGCATGGATGCCATT
This sequence comes from Glis glis, assembly GCA_004027185.1. Taxonomy (NCBI): domain Eukaryota; kingdom Metazoa; phylum Chordata; class Mammalia; order Rodentia; family Gliridae; genus Glis; species Glis glis. The sequence continues at coordinate 3,667 of PVJS01015935.1, forward strand.
TGCAAAAGTGTCCTATTCATTGATTGATTTAGAGGCATTTGTCTGAGAAGGGACCAGATCCAGTGATGCTTGAGTAAACTACTGCTCTTCCTTCTGTCTCGTTGTGTGGTGGGGCTGGTGAAACTCCACGTAGGTCTAACTATCATGTCCTCTAGGTGTGCTGGGCATCAAAGTGAAAATCATGCTGCCTTGGGACCCAAGTGGTAAGATCGGCCCTAAGAAGCCCCTGCCTGACCATGTAAGCATCGTGGAACCCAAAGATGAGATCCTGCCCACCACCCCCATCTCAGAACAGAAGGGTGGGAAGCCAGAGCCGCCTGCCATGCCTCAGCCAGTCCCTACAGCATAACAGGTATGTCCACAGGGGCCTCTTTGGGCTGAATAGGATCCTTTTCCTTTTCCTCTCTCACACACTGGTGATAAGTACTTGGTGAATAAAACTGGATTCCGTTTATATGGGAGAATACAAGTCAGATTCTGGGACACCCCCCCCCCATGATTCTGTTGGGCACGGTGTTCACTTAAGAAGGGCCTACTTTTATTATTGTGTTTGGAATTTTCTTTATTGCCCTTATTTGCTCAAGATTTTCAAGGTGCACCTGATAGTAATTAGCTATTCTGTCCTTTAGCGGCTCCCTTGAAACAGTAACACCAAGCCTCCTATGCCTGATATCTGAGGCTTGTTTGTTTTGTGTTCTGTTTAATCTTAATGTGAACCTTCCTAAGAGTGTGTGTGTACACAACCCATTTGGAAGTGAAGGAACCTGATCTCAGGTGAAAATTTCTTACTGTTGTGCTTTGTTTTCAGGGTATCCTTGGCAGCTGTATCTGGAGCCTGGATGTTGCTGTGTAAAGATGTTTAATAAAATCTTGGACAAAGACATAAGGCCTGACCACACTCTGTCCAGTATTCAGAGTTATGTTGACCCGGCTCATAGTACTGTTTAAAAGTATTTGCTACCAATGTCTGTTTCTATATAAATACATGCATTTGCCAGGCGTGATGGCGCACGCTTGTAATCCCAGTACTTGGGAGGCTGAGACAGGATCGAGGGTTCGCAGCCAGCCTCAGCTACTTAGGCCCTCCACAACTTAGCGAGACCCTGTTTCAAAATAAAGAATACAAGCCAAGTGTGGTGGCACATGCTTGTAATCCCAGTACTTGGGAGACTGAGACCAGAGGATCCGGGTTCACCGTCAGCCTCAGCTACTTAGTGAGGCCCTCTGCAACTTAGTGAGACCCTGTTTCAAAAATAAAAAATGGGGCAGGGGGTGTTGCTCGGAGGTAGAATGCCACTAGGTTCAATCCCCAGTGCCACGCCAAAAAAATTGTATATTCACACACATACATTTGGGACAGGGTACTGGGCATTAGACCCAGGGGAATTCTACTTCCAAGCTATACCCCTAGCCCTTTTTTTTTTTTTTTTTTTTTTTTTTTTTTTTTTTTGCGGTACTGGGGATTGAACCCAGGGGCATTCTGCCTCCAAGCTACACCCCCGGCCCTATTTTTTATACTTTATTTTGAAACCGGGTCTCACGAAGTTGCAGAGGGAGAGGGCCTCATTAAGTAGCTGAGGCTGGCTGAGAACCCGGATCCTCCGGTCTCCACCTCCCAAGTACTGGGATTACAAGCGAGCACCACCACGCCCGGCAACATTATTTTGAAACAGGGTCTCCTTCAGTTGCTGAGGGGCATGGTGGCACACACCTGTAATCCCAGTACTTGGGAGGCTGAGGGAGAGAATTGCAGGTTCGAGGACAGCCAGACCCTCTTTTAAAACAAAACGATCTGGAGGTGTAGCTCAGAGTTAGAATGCCCTTGGGTTCAATCCATCGTGCCACACCAGAAACTGCAGATTATTAGTGGATAACACAATATCCCTATCTTTGCAGTAGGCAAGGTATCAATGTCAGGCAGCCAAAATTTTGTTTAAAGTTGCTCTTGGAGCCTATAATCCCCCCTACTTTGGAGGGTGAGATTAGTATTGCAGGTTCCAGGCCAGCCTCAGCAATTTAGTGAGACATCCACAACTTAGTGAAACTTTTCAAGATAAAAAAAAATAGGATGGGGGGTATAGCTCAGAGGTAGAATGACCCCAGGTTCAATCCCCAGCACCCCACCCCCACCCTGCCAAAAAAATATCTGGAGAAGCATAGAAACATGGGGTGAGTTGACAGGGATTTGAGGTGGGAGGGCTATGCCCAGATAGAACCTGGGCTTACAAACCACTGTCACAAAGGCTGCCCTGGAGCTTACCACAGATTGATTGTGATCTCACATGCCCAAGGGGAAAGCCAAGAAATGTTTCTCTTTTGAATGGTACCATATCTAGTCTATATAAGTTTGTAAGTTTTGCTAAATTTTAACTTCATAGTGGACTTCTGTATATCTTATGGTTGTGATAAGAGTATTTTATGCACTCGTGACATGTTTTTCAATACTTCTAGGATACTGTTCACTTGCAAGCTTTCTCAGGATGTCACAAATCTTAAAAACCCATATATGTGGACCTGCACAGTTCAAACCCGTGTTTGAGGGTCAACTATACTTCCTTAAGTACATCCTCTTAGATATCATTAATAACCAGCTTCATCATAATGGGTTCTCCCCATTCTGACTGACCACAGGGGCTATGGTTTCTGCATCTTCTGGGAGGCGGTCATAGGTTTCAATATCCCTATTTACAAGTCAGGAATTTGGCCTTTTACCACACCTTGTTCCAGTTTTTATTTAATGGTTATTCTGAGCTCTATTGTTGCTATGTATAAGTGTAGCTGCTATATAAGTAAGGCCTGCCAGCATCAGAAAAATATTGAGAGCCAACGTTTTCACCCTCAAAAAGTTTGTTTTTCTTAATCTTTATCTACCCAACCATTTTCTTTGTTATTAATCAAAGCTATATTTATAAGCAGAATGATCACGGTCAGGAGATAATTGTTACATGCCCTGAGCTGTTGTAAACATCTCATTTAGTCTACCCAACATCCCCATAGTGGACAGACTCCATTACTAACCTTATTTGGCAGGGAGTTTAATCCATGCAGTGTATCAGGGGAATAGTGATTTCTCTTATGCACTGAGAAATCTCAATCTAGGATATCTCAAGACCCTCACTTCTGATTTGAGAACAAATCACATGAGACCCTAGGTTTGGAATGACTGATCCTACATCCTCATTTTTACAAAGATAATGAAGCCCCAGTAGCTCCAAAATTCAAATGAAGTCTCGCCTCTGCTGCTCAGTCCTGTACTGTACCAAAGGTCCAGTCTGGCCAGGTGTAGCTGGGCCTTTGTCCATTGAGCAGGGAGTGCTGCTATCATGGGTTCATCCCATCCTCACTGGCGGCCGACCATGGCCCATCAACAGCCTGCACTCCCAGCCCTTTGTGTTCTAGCCAGAGAAGCAGAACCCTTTGCATCTTAAATTGTCTACAGAGGGCAGAGCTCCCCTGGCCTTTAAGGATGTTTTTGCTTTTTAAAGGGAGGGGAAACAACACAGGCACATCAATAGGCCTGCTTTCCTGCTAGGGGGTCTAAAGGGGGGGAGAGGGTGTGTGTGTGTGTGTGAGAGAGAGAGAGACTGGAGGGGAGAGGGGTGTGTGTGTGTGAGAGAGAGAGACTGGAGATAAGAGTGTGGCGCACACTTGTAATCCCAGTACTTGGGAGGATCGCAGGTTTGCAGCCAGCCTCAGCTACTTAGGCCCTCCACAACTTAGTGAGACCCTTTTTCCAAATAAAAAATAGAATAGGGCTGGGGGTGTAGGTAAGAGGTAGAATGCCCCTAGTTTCAATCCCCAGTACCGATAAATTAAATAGAGACAATACTTTGGGAAGTGAAATAAGAAGGTGATGTAATAGTGATGGCTTACTTCACTACTGCATCTTCCTTCTAGGCAGTACCACTGTTCTTTATCTGTAGCCCTGTCTAGTATAGTTGGGATTAACTGGTATGAAATAATTTTTAGGATGATGAAATAACAGTCAATGGAAAACTAAGTTCATCAAGATCCCAAAGTGTATTTTAAATTTATAAAAAATCCAATGATTCCATATGGTAATAGCAAGATAGACTGAGTTTCATGCTATTTTTTAAGAGAGAGGTTTTGTCATTGCTCATTAAAAGACCACTAAAAGAATAGTAACCATAAAACTTCTTGTAGCCAGGAGTGGTGGTGTATTCCTGTAACCCCAGTACCTGCGAGGCTGAGACAGGAGGATTGCAGCTTTGAGGACAGCCTCAGCAATTTAGCGAGACTTGGCAACCTAGAGAGACCCTGTTTCAAAAATAAAAAGGGCCAGGTGTGGTGGCACATGATTGTAACCCCAGGACTTGGAAGGCTGAGACTGGAGGATCCAAATTTGCAGCTAGCCTCAGCTAGTGAGGCCCTCCGCAACTTAGTGAGACCCTGTTTCAAAATAAAGAATAAAAAATAGGGCTGGGGGATGTAGCTCAGAGGTAGAATGCCCCTGGGCCCAATCCCCAGTACTACAAAATAAATAAATAATAAAAATAGAAAATAAAGGCTGGGGGTATAGCTCAGAGGTAGAACGCCCCTGGGTTCAATCCCCAAGTAAAACAAACACACCAATTCTTATAAACTGCCAGAACTGGTCAAAAAAGAAACTCAAAAATTCAACTGCGTCCTCTGACTTCTGATGGTATACCAGGAGTTGAGCCTCTGTTCTCAGATGGAGAGAGGATGGCAAACCTGCGTGGCTAAGGGGTCTGGCTTCCCAGAGAATGGTAACAGGCCCTCTCAGGAGGCAGCCTGAGGGCCCAAAGGGCAATGGACTAGAGGCCAAGAGATCCTCCATATATGGTATCTCCATCTACCCAGGAGTCCTGGGAGATCAGAACACAGGGTGTTTCCCTTATGTTTCTGTGAGCCTCACTCATCAGGCTTAAAGCATGTCTTGCCCTCATCCAGTTGGAAGCTCCTAAGGGCAGAGACTATCCCATCAGATCAGGTTCTCCATGGTAGAAATGATAGTAGCTTCTACTCTGTACACCAATGGCTCTGCTGTGTTCTCAGCTTAGCAGAGCCTGGGTGAGGCAACATGGAAAGAGCAGGCTTTGGAGCAGGCTGGACCCAGGTCTGAATCCTTGTTTGGCTACTGCTTACCATCCCGGTGGCCTTAAGCAAGTTACTTCACAGTTGTATTTGTTTCTAGCGGTGCTAGGGATCATGCCCAGGGCCTTACACATGCTGGCAAGTGCTCTACCACAGTTGTACTACCGGCCCCACTTGGCAATTCTGTTTCCTCATTTGTGATGGCAGAGGCAGGCGGCAATAGTGCCTGCCTCACAGGTATTATACAAATCCAGGAAGTTTGATTTAGTGTATTTAGCAAGTGGTCTTGTTCTGGGCACTGAGGGACACTGAGGTGAAGCTGACCCCTTTCCTGCCTTAAGGGGCATCCTCTAGGTATGTCAGGGGAGATTGGAGATGTCACATATAAAGGCCTGGTCATATGCTGAATGATATAAGAGGGACAGTGGAAAGGAACGGACAGTAGGAGAAGGCAATTTGGGTGCAGGATGTCAGGTGTGCCCAGGGAAACAAAACAGTTAAGAAGATCAATACATGCACAAAACAGCATCAGGAACACGAATGATTAGCATGGGGAAAACATGGCACTCTGCTTGGCACCGAGGAAGTGTTCAGCCCAGGTGAAATGCCCATGTCCTGGGGAAGAACTTGCCCTGCATGTGCCCTTTTTCCTGGGGAGGCAAGCAGTATGGCACCTTCTTTGTTTTGTCCTAAGTGTTACCCAGGGGGTGGGATAGGCACGTTCAGTGGAACAGGGCCTCCACTCCCTTCCCCCTGCTGTGATTATCAACTGTGTCCAGATGGTCACAGGCTCCCTAATCTGGGATAATCGGTGGGTCAGAGCTCAGCTGGGACCTGGGCCTTTGTGCTTGGCTGTGATGGCCCAGCCCCAGCTGGACAGACCCTGCAGGAAGGGCCCTGGGGCTTTGGAAAATGGAGGGGGGGGCTGTGGGTCTGGCCCTGTGCTGGAAAGAGATGCAAGGAGCGGATGACAGCTCCTTCAAAAGGAAATCTAAGTGCAAATGAGGGGTGCCTGCAGATGGGCTGGCCAGTGCCTCAGGCCACTGAGCCACAGGCACAGCCCTGAATGGCTGCAGCCTGAGAGTCTGTCTGGTGTGTTTTGTTCCCTCTAAGCTCACCCTTACCTATCTAGCAGTTAACTCACTGTTCCTGGAGCCCCAGGTCACACCAAGTTTTATAATGGCATCAGAGGCTTATGCCTTACATTGACATAGGGGATCTGGCAGATCCAGGTGCAGCTAATGGCTGGCTGGGTTCTCCCAGGCCCATGGCTCTGGTGCCCTCCACCCTTTATGAGATATTTCATAGGTTTTTTTGTTTTGTTTTTCTTTTTTTGATACTGGAGATTGAACCCAGGACTCTTCTACTTCTGAGCCAGCCCTATTTTATTTTGTTTTGAAACAGGGTCTCACTAGGTTGATGAGAGTCTCACTACTTGCTGAGGCTGTCCTCAAACCAAGATCCTCCCGTCTCAGCCTCCTAAGTACTGGAATTACAGGTGTGTGCCACCACCCCTGGCTATTTCATAGCTTTTAAAAAATACAGTGCTATTAATGAAAGTAAATGAGGTAGTGGGTGTGCTATGGGCTGATGGGTGTTCCTCCAACTATCCCTTGGAACCTAATACCCAAGGTGATAGTATTAAAAGTCTCTGGGGGAGTGATTAAGTCACTTGGGATTAGTGCCTTTATAAGAGGCTCGAGGAGCTGCCTTGCCTCCTTCGGCTGGGTGAGGACAGAGGAAGAAAGCATCATCTATGAAGCAGAGTCCTTGCCAGACACTGAATCTGTTGGTGCTTTGATCTTGGACTTTCCAGCCTCCAGAACTGTGAAAAATACATTTCTATTGTTTATAAATTCCTCAGTCTTCAGGTATTTTGTTACAGCAGTACAAATGGACTAAGATGGTATTAATGAGCTCTGTAAACAGTAAAAACAGAGAGCAGATACTGGTGATTACTTTCCTGGGCCAAGAGGGTTTGAGCTGGGACACAGACCCAACCTTTGAATGAGGTTTTTATTTGTACAAGAAAAGGGGCAGTAAGTTAAGAGGCCATTACATGGAGGTGCCAGGAGGGGAGCAGAGCGATGTGCCTGAATTCTCCCTGCCTCTCTGCCTCCTGGCTCAGGCGGTCCCAGTCTGTCACCTGCCCAGGCTCTGGATGATGGTGACACAGCCATGGGAGCTGGTGCAGCGCTGCAGAGATGACTGGGCCTCCACCTGCTCACTGCTGGGGTCAAAGGTGAAGACCCTATCGGTGCTTTCCCCGCGATCATCCCGCCCACCAAGGATGTGGACCTTCCCGTCACACACGGTCATGCCACAGCTCTCCTGGGTAGACAAACAGAGAGGCAATCAACTATGGCGTCCAGCCTGGGACTCCCTCAGTCCCTAGCTGGCCAGGCCAGATAATAGAATCTTCCCTACAGAGTATGGCAAGGAGGCAGAAATTGGATGGACCTGAGTTCAAGTTCTGACTTGGCCCTTAATGAATGAATGACCTAGACGAGTCATATAACTGCTCAGGGTCTTAAGTTTCCTCATCTGCAAAGTTGCAGAATAACAGTACCTTCTTCATAAGGTTCTCTTCACAATTAACAGGGTTAAAGTATGTAAAGCATTGTACATAGTACCTTGGTCTTAGTGAGACAGCTAAAGGGATAGTACCTGGAATATAGTAAACACACCAATACCACCACCACCACCACCACATCTCAGACTCAGAGAAGCCAGAAATCTCAGGTTCTTGGGATCATTGAAGGTCAGAATTGTCAGGGACCAGCAGTCCAACCACATCTGTATATAATCCCTTTGGAGTCTCAGGGGAGGGGGACAGAAGGTCAGGGAGGCCAAGAATTATAGGGGCCAGAGCTTCCAAGACCTGGCCCTCCTGTTTCTGAGATCACTGGAGCAGGGGAACTCAGCAAGTCCCTTCCCCCACTCCCCATTGCACAACAGGCTACCAGCTGGTGGCCTTCTGGATAGGAAAATCACTGCAGGGTCATTCAAACCAAACCCCCACTCAAAACTACAGCACTTGGGGTCCTAGGCTCTGGCCTAATCGGTGGCCTTGGGCCAACTTCTCTAAGGCCAGTCTCCTCATCTGTGAAATTCAGGGTTGACTATGACTGTGAGGACAAAGCTAGAGAACTGTGTAAGACTACTACTTAGTATGGAGTCATACGCAAGACCCATTACCCCCAAGATTCAGAGCCCTGAAGTGGGTTCCGCTCTGCTGAATGCGTGGACCATTACTAGGGCCCATGCCCAGAAGCTTCCACTTACCACAGGACTGGGGAGGACAGCTGCCTCCCGCCAGACATCAGTGCCAGGATCATAGGTGAAGATTTTGCTCATGAGGCCCCCTACCACATAGATAGTGTCCTCGAGGGAGACAGCCTCCAGACAGCGTTGCGAGAAGGGCGCTGGTGACCGCAGGCTCCACTGGTCCTCCTTGGGATCAAAGCACTGCACCTGAGGGATGGGAAAGCAGTGGTGGTGAAGCCTCGACCCCAACTATCCTGCTGCCCATGTCCTGCCACATCTCTCCCCAGGGACATTCAACACCCCACCACCACCATCAACCAGGCTTGAGCTAGCATCTGGGGTAGAGGACACCCACTGTCCTTGCCCTCGAGTGCTCCCAGCCTAGTTCTGTGATCAGTCCCCAGTTCCTGGACTCTTTTTTTCAAAAGCTTCATTATCTTTCTTTCTTTTTGGGGGGGTACTAGGGATTGAACCAGGGGCATTCTACCTCTGAGCTACACCCCCAGCCCTATTTTTTATGGGTCTCACTAAGTTGCAGAGGGCCTCACTAAGTAGCTGAGGCTGGCCATGAACCCAGATCTTCCTGTCTCAGCCTCCTAAGTACTGGGATTACAAGCGTGTGCCACCATGCTCGGCCTCCTTATCTTTCAAGGTCTAGCTCAAATGCCACCCCATTCTTAAAGCCTTTCCCTGCATTTCCACTCCCCAACCAGCACAGGAACAGCTTCTCCTTTGATAGAGGAGAAATGAGTTGCCTCATATGAGATTAACCATATGAGCACATCATATCAAACGGAGAGGTATGTGTCCCAGGAGATAAACCGTCTGCCTGTCTTCCACAGAGATGTATCCCTGTCCATATACTTTTGTCAACCCTCTTCTTTCCTGGTGCTCTGGGGTCATGACTCTGTTCCAGCTAAGGTGTCCTGCAACCTTGCTGCTATAGCTGTTCACAAGACTCCCAGGCCCATGGGTGTTCATGATGCCCTGAACCCTGTCTGAGGGTGCACACCTGTACCTGGCTGCCTGCTCCCTGTTTCCTTGGAGACCCTCCAGAATGGCCTATATAACAAATCAGTGCTATGTGGGAACATGCAAAATGGCACGTCCTACCACTGGTGCCCTCCATCCAGCTCCAGGAAGGTTTGCTGGAAGAATGGGGTCAGGGAATAAGGAAGGGTGAGGGATCCTAATTTGGGAAAAATTCAGATCCCCAGACCTGTGAGGCCATGGGGGTGGGGAGGAAGCTGCCATGAAGATTTTTATTCACAAAAGCCTGAACGTCCAACAAGAGATGAGTAGACTGCAGTTCTTCATCTCGTGGATGAATATTACAGAGAAAGTGAAACGATGGTTCTAGAGTTCTAGGCATGTGAGAAGTGCTCATTGCCTGGAAGGCAATGCACAAAATATTTATAGCGGTTATCCTCAGGTGGTGGGACTAGGAGTGACTTTTCTCCTAAATTTTCAAAATGAGTGTTGTTTTTTGTGTGGGGGGGGTACTGGGAATTGAATCCAGGGGCACCCTATCCCTGAGCTACACCCCCAGCCCTATTTTATTCTTTATTTGGAAACAGGGTATTACTAGGTTGCTAAGAGTCTCACTACTTGCTGAGGCTGTCCTTAAACCTGCAATCCTCCTGTCTCAGCCTCCCAAGTACTAGGATTACAGGCCTGGGCCACCAGGCCTGGGTTCACTTAATTTTTTTTCTTTTTTTGCAGTACTGAAGATTGAACCCAGGGGCATTCTACCTCTGAGCTACACCCCCAGCCCAATTTTTTATTCTTTATTTTGAAACAGAGTCTCACTAAGTTGCAGAGGGCCTCACTAAGTAGCTGAGGCTGGCGTGGAACTTGCAATCCTATCTCAGCCTTCCAAGTACTGGGATTACAAGCCTGCGCCACCATGCCCAGCTCAATGTTTAAAATCTGAGACACACACAGACGGCACCAGCCTGAACACTCTAATCTAGGTGGGCTGCTGACCCACTGTGTGACCTTGGGGTCATTTCTCTGAACTCACTTTCTTGCCTGAAACCTGGGGATGCCTCCTCTGAGGTGACGGGATTGAGAAAATAGACAAAAACACGCAAGCGCCCAGGTCTACGCCTGGCACAAGGTAGGTGCCGCTGATTTCGGCCTCTGACTCCTGCTCCGCGCCCCCCCGTCCACGCCCACCTTGTTGGTGTTGACGCCGTCCTGCCGGGCACCCCCGATCACGTAGAGCTGGCCCGCGCAGGGCGCCACCGCGGCAGAGCTCACGGCCTCGGGCAAGGGCGCGGCGGCGGCCCAGGTGTTGGAGAAGGGGTCGTAGCGCTCCACGCTGCGCAGGCGCCGAAGGCCGTCGAAGCCGCCCACCGCGAACAGCTGCGAGTGTGGACACCAGCAGGACAGCGGGACTCAGGCCCACGGGCGACTCCGCGGCCCCGCCACTTCAGTCTGTGAGCGCGGAAAAACCATCCCCACCCCAGTTTTGGAACCAAACTAACCGGGGGTATTCCATCCCTGCCACCACCGGAGCGGCCTCCACCCAGTTGGGAACCTCCGTTGGGCAGCTTCCTCTCCTTAACCGGGGATAAGGAGGCTGATCTCTAGGGTGGATACTGAATGCAGATTAGATTACA
>PVJS01015935.1:14733-38293 GCA_004027185.1 Glis glis
GTATTGGGGATTAAACCCAGGGGCATTCTACCTCCGAGCTACACCTCCAGCCCTATTTTATTCTTTATTTTGAAACAGGGTCTCACTAAGTTGTAGAGGGCCTCATTAAGTAGCTGAGGCTGGGTGTGAACCTGTGATCCTCCTGTCTCAGCCTCCCAAGTACTGGGATTACAAGTGTGCGCCACCACATCCAGCACCCCCTCTTAATTCTAAGAAGCACTTTTGTGTTTTTGAATTCTGGATGTAGTTTACAAAAATAATTGGCAGAATTTTTGTCCTTAAGTGGAAGAGTTTTAAGATTCAAACTGGGATTGTTCGGCCCCGGAGTCCACACCCTTGACCACTAGGCTGTACTATTACAGTAATGACTATTATTGATAGTATTAGTTTTATTATGTGATCTTGGACAAGTCCCTTTCCTTTCTTGGGTCTCAGATCCCTTCTTACAAAGAGAAAGTCTTAGAGGGCTTTCCCCCAGATCGTCCATATCTGTGTCTTGGGTCCCAGGGCAGCAGCCACAGTGTGTACCTACCTGCCCCTGTAAGGCCACCATCTTGTGCCTCCACCTCCCCTTGTGTAGTGAGGCTACCTTGATCCAGGTGTGCAGATGGGAGCTAAACATCCACACGTCACGGCTGTTGATATGGCCCCCTAGGGAGAGATAAGCAGCTGTTGCCCCCATGCCCTCTTGCTATCCCCAGCACCCTCAAAGAGTCAGAAGCACAGAGCCCCAGATCCAAAGGAAGGGTTATATGTAAACATTAGGAAAGGCTGATGTAAGACTCTGGGCCAGTGACCCAGACATGTGCTTTGAATGAGTGAAGAAAAGGTCTTGAGTTAGGGCTCTTGAGGGACAGGCCTGACAGATTCAGTAAGAAGGAGCTGATCTTCACCGGCTGCCTTGGTGGGGTGCCAGCTCTGTGCTCAGGGAAGCAAAGGGAGGCACTCTACTACAGGTAAGAATGTGAAGGCTACCCAAGACAAGCATCAGGAATGTGCTGGGGTCAGGGGAATGCACAGCCATAGTGTGGGGGTGGGGGAGGGGTAATCCCCCATCACTTCTGCTTCCGCCGTCATTTCATTCTATTCTATCCCTCCATGAGGTGTAGGGATTATGATACTCAAGTTTCTACAGAAAACCCAGATGAGACTTAGAGACCAGAGATGACCTCAGACGACCACATGATATTCTGTCAGAACAAAGAGCAGAAAAGCCCGGCATCAGTGCTGCTGACGTCTACAGCAGGCCACACCAGTGCTTGTCTCTGCCTACAAACCACTTCAGCCAATCACTAGATTATCAGAAAAAGTCCCACCCCCTCCTCTCCCAATTGGAGGGAAAAATAGGAGGCAGAGTGCAGGAGGCTATGAGCCAATCCCTTGGGGCTCCTGCTGCAGTCCAGTACCGGAAACGTAGATGTCATTTCGAAGAGCACAGGCTGCAAACTCCGAGCGAGTGTAGCCGGGCAGGCTGGGCAGTGGGGTCCAGCGCTGGCTCTCTGGGTGGTAGGCATCGGCAAAAGGCAGCCTCAGGAGACCCTTGCGGTCACAACCACCGATGACCACGATGACTTCAGCTAGGTCCATGAATCTGCCGGGATAAACACAAGGCCTGTTAGCCTGCCCAGGTTGCTGCTCTTTCTCACCCCCTTGTTGTCCACATTATACAGTCCTGCTGCCCTTCCATGCTCTTCTTCCCACCCCATCTGAAGGTCCCTACTGGACTCCCGCCACTTCCACCCTTCCCTTTGGTTACTGATGTGAAGATGATCTCTAAGTTACAGAAAAAAGAATCTTTAAGAAGTCCTTCCTCTTCCCCTTCCCTAGAAAAATCACCTTATTTAATCCTTATGACTGTTGTATTAAGTACAGAGGAGGAAACTCAGGCTCACAAACTATGGTTTCTCCAGAGTCATGTCCAATTTTATCTGATGTGAATCCACCTCTTTCACGCCACTTTTCTGAGGCCCATCCCCCAACTAACTCCACTGCCTTATTCCTTTATCCATTTCCTTTTTTTTTTTTCATCACTGGGGATTGAATCCAGAAGCATCCTATCTCTGAGATACACCCCCAGCTTGATTTTATTTCTTATTTGGAAACAGGGTCTCACTAAGTTGTGGAGGGCCTCCCTAAGTTGCTTCGAACCTACTATCCTCCTGTCTCAGCCTCCCAAGTACTGTGATTACAAGCCTGCACCACCATGCCCGGCTCACCTTTAAAAGCCATCCTCTAATTCCTTGGAAGAGGACTACTCACCCTTTCAGCAAAGCACCTTCGCCCCCCCCCCCGCACTGACCCTTCAGAGTGCTGACCTCACCTGCTTTTCCAATCCCTTTAGCCAGTAGTTCCCTAATTCCTTTGACAATTATTGAGCATCCTCTGCCTCTGGCCCTAGTATTAAAGATATTAGTGGCCCTAGTATTAGTATTAGTATTAGAGATACCGTGCTAAGACATGTCATCCCTGTCTTCTGCTTCTGGGGGGGGGGTGACAGCTCATCTTGGACTACTCCACCCATAAGTCTCCCGCTCTGGCATTCCAGTGGTGGATTATGCCTTTTTCATTTCTTCCCATACCCCTACTTATATCCCTTATTAGTCTGTGAGCTCCCAGGGAGCAAAGGGTTTTCCCAATTACTACCTGCCGGACCCGCACAGAATCATAGATGATCAACAAGAGAAAGAATGTGCACCAGATGTGGGATCCCCCCATTGGACCGTTAACTCTTCAAGGGCGGCATTCCCTGCACCAAGCCTATGAACTGTTGAATGAATGAATGTCATTAAAGAGGCACGACCAACTGCTTTGAGTGATGGTGAAGGAGTGCGTGGGTGGTCAAACAGCGCGGACCCAGCGAAAGATGCGAGGCCCGGAGGCCGCGACGGTACCTCCGCGGCCGGGCCCGCAGCGCGCCGGCCTCTCGGCCCAGGATGAAGCAGGCTCGGGCCTCGAGCAGCAGCGGGCGGCACTCGGTGCAGGCCTGCAGCAGCTCGTCAGCCTCCACCTTCTCCAGGAAGTAGGCGGGCGCCAGCAGCGGCAGGCGCACGTGCTCCAGCAGGCGTCGCAGCTGCCCGCGGCGGGCCGGCGCGTCGTGGCGCACCCAGCGCATGGCGGCCTCGAACACGGCCTCCTCGCGCGCCACGCCCAGCGCGGGGTCGGCCAGCAGCGCCGCCACCTCGTCGGGCGCCAGCTCCAGGAAGTCGGCGTGGCGCGCCACCTCGGCGAAGGCCTGGCGCAGAACGAGGCCGCAGCGCTCGGCCAGCGAGGCGAGGGAGAAGGCGGCGGCCACGCGGCGCAGCGCCAGGCTGTTGGCGGCGCGCAGGCGGCCCTCGAGGAAGCGCGCGCACGCCTCGCGCAGCCCCGCCACGCCCAGCCGCTCGGCCAGCGCCAGCACCGCGGCCGCCTCGTCCTCGGCGCGCAGCCGCACGCCCGCGCCGTACACGTAGTCGAGCACCACGGAGAGCGCCGCCGCCGCCGCCCCTCCGGTCGGCCCCGCGCCCGGCCCCTCGGGCGCCACGGGCACCACGGCCAGGCCGCGCTCCCTGCCGGCCGCGAACAGGCTGCGGAAGTAGGCGCTGCCCGCGCTGAGCGCGGCGCGGTGGCAGGGGAAGTCGCGGCCGCCGGCGCGCAGCACCACGTCGGTGAGGATGCCGCTCCGCCGGTACGCGTTGAGGGTCTGCAGGACGCGCTGCGCGTGGCAGGACGCCGCGCACGGCGCCACGCAGCCCGGCTCCGACCCCTCGGGCCCCGGGGCCGCCCTCATCCTGCGGGGTAGAGAACACAGAACGTCAAGAAGAGCTCTGGCGGGGCCGGCTCGGGCACTGGAGGCGCAGCGCAAGGCACAGCCGTCCATTCCTTCCTTCCTTTGTTCACTGGTTTACCCGTGCGCGCACAGATGTAACACGGACGCGCGCATCCACTCACCTGCCCTTCCCTCCATCGGCCCATCCAGACTCCTTATGGCTATACTGACCTAGCCTCTGCCTTATCGGCTATAATGATCTATCCCCTGCCTCATCTGTACCACCTTCTCCCCCATTACCTACGTTAGCCATATTGCCCTTTTTTGTTTTTCAGACTTGCTAAGTTTTCCCCTATCAGTTTCTGCGAGAGGCAGATGGCACACTGAGGGTAATTTGAGGAGAGTCCAACAAAGGAACGATTTACGAAAGCCTCGAAGGTATTTAGGGACTCCACCAGGGCTAGAGCAATGCCACATGGCTACCAACAGGAAGCCTTTACCTCCCTCTAAAGAAGGGAGGGCAGGGAGGTTACTGGCACCTGGACCCTCTATATAGGGAGGGTCGCAAGACAGGAGCTGTAATGTTTGGTTAAGGGATTGAGGCTACCCCAGAGATGCCAGTGTGTATGTGTGTATCGGTGCACGCAAGTGCACAATAACTACCTCCCTCCCACCCCGTCCTGCCTGCTGCAGATCTCTTGTAGGTACTTCCCATTAACCAAACCCTGATTGGATTCAGCTCTGGCTCAGTTCGCCCTCACTACAAGGGGAGGGCACTTAAAAATTTCAAACCAAAGAGGGGCCAGGGCTGGGGACCAGAGTGGAGCTGAGAAAGGGCAAGGTTGCTCACTTAACCAGCCACAGGCTGGGAGCAGGACCCGGCCCTCTCATCTCTACCCTTTTACTGTGTGGTCACAGGCAAATCACCTATTTAACATCTGCCCCATCCGCAGCATCACACTGGAGTGGATGCTCAATACCTATTTGAGGTCAAGTGGGTGTATTAAACAAGTATTCACTGGGAGCCTTTGCTGTGCCAGACAATGAGCAAGACACCCATAGTCCCTCCTCTCCCAGAGCTCACAGCTTGGCAGGGCCCTCTGGGGGAAGTATGGAGAATTAGGGGAGTTTATGGAAAGGACAGTAAACCCAGCTGGAGGGGAGTCAGGGAAGGGATTCTTGAGGGGGTCCTTCAAACTGGGAAGGATGGGTAGAATTAGCTAAGTGAAGCCAGGGAGAGGAGGGAGGATGGCTCCTGATGGAGGAAGTGGAAGAACTCAGCACTAACAGTGGAATGGGGTTCTAATTCCTCTAGCAGGGCAAGTCACTCCCCCCTTTCCTGATCTCATCTGAAACAGGCTTATGATGCCTACCCACAGAGTTGTGACTGCCTGATTATTGAATGTTTGAAAGGTGCTAGGTATGTGGTACACTCACCTTGTTTTTACTCACGAGAAAGGGAACACACCACGTGCTGGTTGCTTTTGTGTACATAATTTGACTTGATCTCCACAACCCTAAGAAGTGTCTTTACACCCCCCCCCCCTTTAAGCTTGTCATGAGGAGACACACACAGGGAGCCCGCCCTTCAGAGGCTTGCTGCAAGGATCAGAGGAGGGGTGTCTGTAAGCGCACTCCACAGAGTCCGCAGACCAATGGGCTGCTCCATGCTGGTTAGGGTTGGGTCCTTATGAGTGTACAGCCACTGCTTGCACACCTCCAGGGCCAGGGAACTCTCTCCTTTATGTGGAACTTACTGCAGGGGAGCTCAGCTCTGCCCTCTCCCCCTTGCCTCTCTGTTCTCTTGATCTCAGCTGCTCTGCCGCCCCCGGACACTCTGCCCAGAGTCAGCCTGGCTTGCACCACTCATGTCATCTTGCCTCAGCATCACAAGAAATGAGCTTCCTTGTGGACAAGGAAGTTCACTACTTTTTCCCAAGTAGAGGGGGCTGGGTCCTGAACCGGCCTGGTTCCAGGCTCTGCATGCCTAGCTGCTCTGCTGCTTGCCAGGGTAGGGGGCGTGACCCGGAGGAGCAGCCAGGGACCAGCAAAGAGAGGCAAGACAGGTCATTGAAGCATGCTTCCCCCAGTCTGTCCTCAGCCAGCCCAGGACGCAGCCATACTCTGAGCTGAGAACCAGGAGGGCAGGTCTCATCATAAGGAGGGACTTCAAGCCAGGCGTGGTGGTGCACGCTTGTAATCCCAGTACTTGGGAGGCTGAGACAGGAGGATCTGGGTTCATGGCCAGCCTCAGCTACTTAGTGAGACCCTGTTTCAAAATAAAGAATAAAAAAATAGGGCTGGGGATGTAGCTCGGAGGTAGAATGCCCCTGGGTTCAACCTCTGGTACTGCAAAAAAAAAAAAAAAAAGAGGGACTTCTCCCTGCTAAGATGTCCCATAGCACCTGAGGCTTCCTAGGGGGAGGGAGGGAGTCTCCTCCTGAGAACGGTGCCAGTACTATCTCTCTCTACTGCTCTAGGTATGGGGAGCTGTGGACAGAGAGACATGAGACCCAATTTCCACCCTGGAATTTCCAGTCTGGAGCCAAAGATACCCAGTGGAAACATGGAAGGTAGGGATTCCCAGCTGGGGCTCCATTAGCATTCTCCCATCTGGGCAGAGTGTAAGCACTTCAAGCACCTCTAAGACCCAGCCTGTGGAAGTTGGCTCAACACACCACCATTCTTGAATCTTTTACGCCCCCACACTCACACGTGTACACACGCTCAGACTCACAGATATCACACTGAGGGGCAGCTGTGCATCCTAAGCCCTGCCCCAGGTACTTGGCACTTACCTGGCCACTCCCTTTCTCAAGGGCTCCACAGCTACTGCTCTCCTCCAGACTCTGTCTGCCACCTACACCCAGCAGCAGCCGGGGCTTCAGTGTCCCTACCGCTCTGCCTAAACTCCTACTCAGGCTCAGCTGCGGGAGGACAAAGGGGCTGGACGCCAGGGGGAGGGGAGGGGAGGGGTGGCCGCTGGGCTTTTGTTTCACTCTTGGACCAGCCCCAGAAGGGAGGGGGAGGGAGTAAGTGTGGGATGGACTGTTGTGCTGCTCCAGGATCTGGCGAGCCTGGGATAGGGGCTGATCTAGTGCTGGCCTTGTCCTGAATAGCTAACATACAGGTGCGTGCGTGTGCGTGTGCGTGTGTGTGTTGTCTGCCTCAGGTGGATGGGTGGTTGTTGGCGTGGTGTTTCAGGGTGCTTGTGTGTGAATGTGGGAATACATGGAACATAGTGACTGCGTAGCAGTGGGGTGATGTGGGCATGTCGCTGCAGATGTGACCTCACAGTTGTGGGTTGAAGTTTCGCTCCTCCTGCCTCTGTGTGACTCTCTGTTGTGTCTGTGCTTCTGCTAGACAGCAGGCATGTCATTATGGGACTTGGCATGACCCAGTCTCTTTGTATCTCTGCTTCTATGTGATCGTTTTTGTATGTGTCAGGGTTTTGTCTCTGTGGATTGTGTATCACAGGTGTGTGTACAGCCATGGACCTGGTGTGTCTGTGTGGACATAAGTGTGTGATGGGGTCTGTGTGTATGTGTGCACATAGCATGTGGTCCTGTCTGGTGTGGTGTGAGTGGAGGGGTTGAGTGCATATTGGGGTGGACACAGAGGGGCAGGCATGGTAGTAGTGGACAGGCCGAGTTGGGTGGACAGGAAAATGAGGCAGCTCTGGCCCAGGCTGGCCTCCTGGAGCCAAAGGAAGGGGAGTCCATTCCCCTTCCTTTGACCAATGACCCAAAGTGCTGGGTCATTGCTGCTGCTATGAAGGGCCACAGGGCCTGGCATCCACGGGTCTGGTGAGGGGATTTGCCTTTGTGGAAGGGGGCAGTAGTTGGGGGAAGAGGTTGCCTTGCCAAGAGCCTAGATAGGCCCCAGGCACATGGGGCCTGGGCCTGACACTGCTGGGATACTGGTCAAATCACTGCCCACCCCTTGACCTGGCTCTTCATCCCAGCAGGAGGGATAATCAATTCCTGCTCTGCCTATCATAGTGGGTTGCTAAGACACTTAGAAAAGGGTGAGAAAAAGCCATGTGCTATGTGGAGTCATCCTCGTGGAGGCCGGGTGTAGTGGGAGACAGCCCGGCCAGGTTTGGGCAGGCCCAGAGTTTGTGGAAGGATCCAGGATGGGAGGGCTCACTGTGATCTTAGCTAAGCATGTGTCCTGAGGTCTGGCTGACCCTGCTCCAGGGAACAGTGAACTCCTCTTATGCCCCAAATAAGGATTTTCTGTGTAGCTGTTGGTTAAAGGATGTGAGAGATTTGGGCACCTTCATATTTTTCTTTGGAAGGAGGTGGGAGGAGGCCTGCCCTCTGAGGTGGGAGGGAAGAAAGGAGTGGTTTACAGGGGGCAGCCAGAAGTGAGGGGCCCCTTCTCTGTTTCCCTGAGAAATGGGCGGGGAGGCTGCCTTCTGCAGACAAGGGGAGGCCGTGAAGAGTGTCAGGAAGGCAGGGCTTTCAGGTTAGGGGAGAGGAACCAGGGTGGACCCTGGGCTGCAGGCTCTGATGAGGATGGAGACAGGCCCTGCTGTCTGCCCAGCGGGGGGATGGCCTCCCTCTGACCTCCACTGTTTGTGGGGAGAGGGAGGCAGCCAGGCTGCCCCTCGATCAGGGCTGGGGTGCAGTGTAGGGCTCTGGTGACAGCAGGATGCCAGCTAGCTATTCCACTCAAGACTCTAGCCATCTCCATCCCCATCCATTCTCCTCCCCACTCCTGAAGACTCCAGGGTGTCTCAAGGTTTCCAGGTGTGGCCAGGTGCCTTGGACATCTGGCCAGTGAGCCTAGGGGTGCTGACTGGACAGGGAGGGACTGGCATGAAAGGTCTGTCCTCTTTCCTAGGTGGGCCTGCCGGAAGCTGGAAAGGAGGAACCTTGGGGGGCATTGGCCCAATAGTTTTGGGTTTCACTCACTGCCCATGTCCAGAGACAGGCAGGAGCTGACCTCTACCCTAGGGAAGGAAGCTCTTGCCAGATTAGTAGTCCCGAGGGGCAGTCCTAGAGGTTAATGTGGGGGGCCCCAGTGTATGGTCCAGCATTTGGAAGGGGCTCTTTCCCTTTCCTCTAAGAAGGTACCAGAAACTCTCAGATCCCAAGAATTCTATCCAGAAGACCCTTGGAGAAGAGACACATCCCTTGGCTCCCAGGAAGCATGGCCCTTACCTACTGCAGGCTAGAGCTGGGGTTCAGCCTGCCCTTTCCCCTTAGACACACTCGAGACTATACAGACTCCTTGGACAAAGCTCAGAGTTGAAGACCTGCCCTGGCTCCACAGCTGCCCCCTCTCCACAGAGGGCAGAGGTCCCAAAGATGGGAAGGGACATCTGTGGTCCCAGGACTGTCTTTTGGCTTTCAGTCCAGATGTCCCACTGCGCTGGGCATAGGGGTGTGCCTATCTCAGTCAGATCCAAAGCCCTGAGAAGTGAAAGCTGACCCTTGCCATGGGGAAGAGGCATCACTGGGTTTGTCCCTCCATAGGCAGGGGGCTCAGAGTGCCTCCTCGTGGCCGCAAAGGACGTACTGGTTGCTTTCCTCAGCCCTGCATCTGACCCTGGGCCCCCTTCTTGCATGCCATTCCTCACTGGTTATGGAAGGGGCACGGGGTCTGGAGCCAGTGTTGGGATCCTGACTCTGCCTGTTCCAAGCTGTGTGGCTTTGAATGGTCACTTTACCCCTCAGTCTTTCCCCACCTCAGGGCTGTTCAGGACCTGCGGCATCTTGGCTGACACAGGGTGGGGCTTGTGTATCCTGCCACTTTCCCATTCATTTCTGAGAATGGCTTCTCTCAGATCACAGGCCAGAACTGAATCTCAAACCCAGTATGCTCTGTCCCCACCCTTCTGCTGACAATTCAGACAACACACATCAAGATGGCAGCTTTAATCATCCTCACCAAGGTCCCTGGGCCATCTCCACGGCAGGCATGATGGCCGCATGCCTGCGCTTGACCGTGCCCTGATGCTTTTCCAGGGGGCCCCGCCCTGTGGCCACTGATGTGGGAACCTGAGGTCGGATCAGACTACGGATCTCCTGGGCCTCAGGGCCACCTCTGCCCCAGAGGCCTGTTGGACACTTGGGTGTGAGATAGAGCAGCCCTGAGCCTGTACTTCCCGCCATCTCCAGCTGCTCCTAGGGGACATGGCTCGAGCCCTCTGCCAGGGCAGGGGCTGGCGGTGGTGGGAGGCTGGCTGGGGAGGAGGACGTGTCTCTACCACAGCCACTTGCTTTCCTCCTGGGCCGGACCTCCTTGTGCTTTGAGACTGACGTGGAGACCAGAGCTGCCAGGTCCTCAAGGCAGGATAAAAATAGAGAAGTCAGTAGCCTCATGGCATGTACAGATGGACAGACACACACACGTGGGCACAGGTGGGTGAGCATCCACATCCTCCGTTGCCATAGGTGACAGCATGGCCGTGTGAGCAGCAAAGCTTCCAGGCTGGGATGTGAGGGTGGGCCGTGAGAGCAGGACCAGGCCCCACACTCCCCCGGAGAAGGAGCCCCAGGCCTGCAGGGGCATCTGAACAGCTGGAGTCCTGGCCCGGCTTGGCCTCAGGGGAGAGGGGACATCCTTCAGGAGAGGCCATGACAACAGGGCCACGAGGAGGCTGTGGAGCCAGCTCCCAGAGCACTCCAGTATGGACACGCTTTTGCCGGCTCTCCTGGGTGCTCTCAGTGTCTACGGTACAGGCAGGGACAGACAGGTCTTCAGCTAACGCCCACCCCGGTCCGTGAGGGTCTTGGTTTGGCTGCCACTCCCTCGGAGGCCCCCAGGGGTGGCAGTGCTGTTGGTATATGTGTCATAACTGCTGTCCGAACATACGGAGAACTCATCGGAGACCTCTACACCATCGCTGATCTCTGTTGGGTCAGAAGGAGAGAGAATGTGAGTGGGGAGGATAGGCTGAGGATGGCTGACCCACAGCAGCTCCTATTGGGATGGTGCAAGCCCTGTGTTCCGGTTGGCATTGAGCCTGACATTCAAGGCCCTCCTTGGTCTCTGCTGAACTTTCTGGCCTCATCTCAGTCTCCTGTCCCTTGGAACTCTACCTTCCAGCCACAGAAAGCCATCTGCACCCTCTGAGTTTGGTGCCTAGTGTTTACTCTCCTTGCAGCCTTTGCATATATTAGTCCCCCCCCGCTGCCCCCTCTCTCATTGTGGTACTGGGGAATGAACCCAGGGGCATTCTACCTCTGAGCTACACCCCCAGCCCTGTTTTATTTTGAAACAGGGTCTCACTAAGTTGTGGAGGGCCTCGCTAAGTTGCTGAGGCTAACCACAAACCTGCAATCCTCCTATCTCAGCCTCCCAAGTACTGGGATTACAGGTGTGTACACCACGCCTGGCTATTAGCCTCTCTTTTGGGAGTGATTTCCCCATCAACATCTCTTCTTCCTAAAACCCAGCTCAAGTCTTCTCTGTGTTAATCTCCTCTGAGTCCCCCAGGCTGGGATGGCCCTCCTCATGGGCAGCCCCTGATTCCCTTGGCCCCAAACACATTTGGTAGGGGTGCTGGACCTCCACTTAGCAGAGCACCTCCAGGATGTCTGTGTTCCAGCGTGGTCACAGTGCTGCACACAGGAAAGGTCTGCTGAGTGGAGCTCAGCCCTATAGAGTGCTCACTGGTCCCTAGTGCCTGGGCAGGCAGTGCTCCCTTACTGCCTCCCAGCATGCCTGCTTCCATCTGGAGCACTCTTCCTTCTTCCTTCCCACAGTCTACCACCCAGCCTGAACCTCGATCCTTTATCCAGGGACCTCCTACTATCCTTCACACTCCTGCTACATCATCACCCACAGCCTTCCTCCCTGCCTCAGGGAGCTCTGACCACACTCTCCGCAGCACCCCCATGGAGAGCTCTATTAACTCTCAATTTCTCATGTCTTTGTCTATACAGCTGCCTCCTCCATCAGGCTGGAAATGGCAACAGGGACTGGCAATGAGCAGGGGCAAAATCATTTTTTATGGGATCTGTGAATGAACCAGGCAGAGGGATTTGGGCCTTCCAAACAGACTCCCTCCCCACCTGCACGTCACCCTCACCCACCATCCATGGTGCTAAACAGAGCCACAGGATCCAGAATTGACTGTGTGTGTGTGTGTGTGTGTGTGTGTGTGTGTGTGTGTGTGTGTGTTTATGTATGCCTGTCTATGTCCCTACGTGCAAGTGCCGTATATGAATGCATATGGGTGGAGCCTGAGTCCAGAGTCAGCTCAGCCTGCCTGCAGCTGCTCACCTGAGAAGATGAGCTTCTCCTTCATGATGCTCACATCCCGACTGGTCCGGTGCACTGCAGCACTCAGCATGATCTGCTCAGGGTTGTAGCTCCGGATGCCACCCAGGCGCCACCTGCAGAGATGGCCCATTGGCATCAGGTCCTTCCTCACCCCTTCCTGGAGCAGAGACCCTGCCCACTTCCAGAGCCTCTCTGGATGTGGCCTGAGAGAACAGCAGGACTCATGTCCCACTGTACAAATAGGGAAACAGGCCCAGAGAGGGGCAGAGTGGGGACTTGAATCAGTGTCTCCTGATTCTTGGCCAGGGCTGGCTCTCCTGTCTCCCTCTTACCTCTAAAGCCCTAAATTAACAACCCTAGCCCAGAAAGAAAGTTTGGTTAGTTCTGTCTCAGGTGCCTCCAGTTATGCACCTGGCTTTCTTTGGGACAGTCTGGGGGGAAGGGGAAGGAGCTTAGCAGGCATGGCTTTGATGACTTGCTGTGGGGTACACACCAATCTCAGGAGGTCCCAGCTGATGTCTCCCACAGCTCCACCATCATGACAGGCTGAGTGAAGCAAGAGGGGAATCCCAGAGAGGAAGGGAGGGAAGGGGAGCAGGCGAGGGCAGGCGGCAGTATGGCTTTGCGCAGAAGTGACCTCAGGCCCGTGAGGCAAGGGTGTTAGAGTGACTTGGGGCGGGGCCATTTTCTGCTCTGTTCCAGCAATGCTAATGGAGAGGGGCAGGTGCAGCATGAATCCTCCTGATGGCTGGGAAGGAGGCAGAGTGGGAGGTAAAATGAATCAAGAGTGGGCTGTGAGGTGGGCACACAGGGACCAGGACCATGGGGTGGACTCAGGCTCCTGCCCTAAGACACTTGTTTTTGCTATAATAGTTCCTCTGAACCAGCCCCAAATTCCTGGCCTCTGAACTTAAACTTGTCCTAGGATCTAGGCAGAAGGATTCATGAACCCCCACCCCTACTCCACCAAGAGGAGTGGGAGGGCATCTTGGAAACAGACACCCAACCTCCCAGGGACTGAACCCTGCTTGGGTAGGGGGAGGGAGCCAAGACTCCACAAGAAACCAATTGCAAGTTTCTGGATGGGGTCAGCACAGCAGAAATGGACACACAGATGGACGGAGCAGACAGACAAGGAGGAAGCAGGGGGCAGAGGAGAAGGCACCTGCACCCTGGCTGGGCCGGCTACCCCATGAATCCCTGAGGGCAGCGAGCGCACCTCCAATTCATGTCTGGGTGCCTGGCACCATCCTCAATGCCTGCCATGTTGTGGGTGCTGGACCAGTATTTGTGGAGTGAATGAGGAAGAAGGAAGCCCACTGCAGAGTGATCTTCCTTCCCTGTCTCATCACCCAGGTCCCCTCCCCTGTCAGGCTGCTCCTGACCCCCAGGAGACAATGCCACCACCCTGGCTGTATCTGATAGGCCCAGCTCCCCACCAGGCAGCACATGTGGATGTCTGCCAACTCTGCAGAGAGGAAGAATCAGCTGGCTAAACATCCCTTGGCCAGGCTCAGTCTCATAGCGAGGGGGCAGGCTCTCCTAGAAGCTGGTCAGTGAAGCCGCCTGACCTATAGGGCCTAAGGCACTTGACCAAGGTGGACTTGGGTCCCTAAGAACCAAGTCTCATCTTGGAAATTAACATTAAAACCCAACAGGCAGGTGTCAGGCTAGGGTCTCTGCAGCCAGGCACATCTGGAACAGGAAAACACTGTGGGCCCTCCCCAGGGGGATGGGGAAAAGGCTATGAGGAGGGAGAGGAGTGTGGGTGGGAGTCAGAGACAGAAAGGGAAAAAGAGAAAGAGATGGGGACACATAGAGAAAGATAAGCAGAGTGTGGACAATAGGAGAAGAAGCCCAGAGAGGTAGAAACGTGGGGTGTGCACTGGGCAGGTGTGAAGGCCCCCCGAGAGGTGGACTCGGGGACGGGAGTGCTCAGGCCAGAATCCTCTCCCTGAGGAAGACACATTAGTGCTGAGAGAGGTGGGGTCAGGGACCTGTCATGGAAACGCTGGTCCCCACCTGCGGAACTGCAGTAGGAACAGAGTGGAGGGAGGCACGTGGCAAGATGGGAAGAGCAAAGAGGAGGATTGCAGGGGAGAGGGGATGCGGGGCTTCAGGCACGGGGAGGTGTGACCCGGGCACAGGGCGTGGTGTATGGCAGGTTTCAGACAGAATTGGAGAAGGGAATGGCAAGAAGGGAGAAAGAGGGACAGGAGGAGAAGGAGGAGGAATAGGAGGAGTAGGAAGACCACACCAGAATTACCTGATCAAGTGATAGCTGTGAGATGCCAGAGTGCAGCAGAGAGGGGGAGGGGGAGAGAGGAGGGACATGCGCCGGATCAGAGCAAGATGGGACAGAGAGAGAAAGTCAGTCAAGAATAAAACCCCAGCCCCTTGGTTCCTGGCTGGGTTGGGTGCCAGGCTGGCCCTAAACCCTCCCCTGGACCACCCAGCCCACCCACATCCCAGCTGCTGTCCTGAGGGGTGTGGAGGCTCTCAGCCTGGCACGAGCGAGTGTCAGGTGCCACTAGGAACCCATGCCCTGGCTAATGGGTGAGCAGGCAAGCCTGCAGAGGGGCAGGGATTTGCCAGAGTCCACCCAGCAAATCAGGTCAGAGCCTGGCTCTGGGGTCCTAGCTGGGTGCTCATTCCAGAAGCCACCAGCCTCTGGCTGAGGGAGGAGGGGTGGGGGCCATGGGGGCGCCTCTCTCCTATGCTGGTCAGGCCTGGGGCTTGGGGGTGGGGGGTCAGTTCCCCCGGCTGGGGGGGCTGGGCCTGCCAAGGGGAGGGAAGGCCACGGAAGTGTCAGTGCCTACTCACTTCTGGAACACGAAGATGCCCACGATGAGGGTGAAGGAGATCAGGTCGGCGGTGACCCACATGAGACAGTACTCGTCCGGGGGCTGTGGACAGATGGCACGAGGCCAGCTTCCAGTCATGGCCCATTCAGACTGAGGGTCCATGGGCTGGAGGACCCCCTGTGACCATTGAGGAGGGGCAGGGGAGGATGTTCAGGGGTTGGGGGTTTAAGGTTTTACTTTGCAGGAGTGGCCTGTGGACTCTGTGGGCCCCCAGGGTGTATGTGCATGCGTGCATGCATACGTGTGTGCACACACTCAGGGTAGAAGTGATGTGTGTTAAAATGGAGGGTCTGTGTGATTTAGGGGGCTCAAGCAAGAACAAAATGATGGAATAAGGATACTGGATATGAATGCAAGCGTGTGACACAGCTAGCAGATGGGCATGTGAACCTGCGAACTGTGCAGGAGTACACGTCACTGCACGAGGACCGGAAGGCAACAGGACGCATGGAGGGACTGGGGAGGACAGAGGCCTGTGTGTAGCTTCGAGCCTTCTCAGTCTCAGGCCAGCTGTGGCGGGGGCTCTGTGTGCTGCTGGTCAGCACCCTATGGCCTGAACTCTCCCGCATGCTCGTCCCCGCTGCCGCTCAGTGACTGATTTCATGTCAACCTTGTGGAGCTTGGGAGGTTTTTAAGGACAATGGGCAGGTGAGAACTGGAGATTGAGGCCTTTAGGGCGTTGAAGGGGTCATGATGAGTTCTAGCATGTGAAGCCTGTGGCCCAGGTCCCCATTTCCTTCTCTCTTCAAGGTCTCTTCTGGCTTAGCCCTCCAAAAAACTGCCCATAACTCAGATAGGACTGACTACCACTGCCACCCTGTTAGCCATATGGAGCCTCTGTCTGCCTTCTGCATCCTCAGGGGGTGGCAGTGAGAGCCTAGGCCCCACTGCTCAGGAGGGAGGCCAGGGGCTCCCCAAGGGAGAAGAGACTGGAGCTTGGCCTGTCTGCAGGCACTCAGCCGACCAGCACAAACATGGCAGACTTTAACTTTCCCTGTTGTGCTGTTGTTATTCTTTTCCAATGACTTTCTGTCCTTTAAAACCAAATAATATAAATACCCCCAAACCAAAAACCCCAAGTAGCTGCTACTTCTTGGGGGCCCCTAAGTGATGTGTTCCTCCCCAGGGGTCAGGCCCAGGGTCCCCATGGCACCCAGAAGCTGTGAAAATCCTCCTCATGCCTCCAGCCTGCAGCCCCACCTCAGCTGCACTCTCCCCAGGGAGAGTCCTGTGCACAGAGCTAGCTAGCCAAGTGGTTGGGGCAGGCCACAGGCAACTCTGCACTGTCCTCACCCCCCCCCCCCCGCAATAGTCTCCAACTCACCATGATCCAGAGGGGGGAAGGCACCCGGGCCAGGGTATGGGAGTTGTCAGAGGTGACGGACGGGACCCCAGCACACCACAGCAGGGAGAAGAGCCACGGTGCATTGACGGTGTAGAGGTTCACACTCAGGTTCCAGGATGCATAGTCCCTGGACAGGAGACAGAGACAGGTTGGTCCTGGGTATGGGCTGCTTCCCAGTATGGGAGGCCTGTAAATCGCACCCCTTCACAGCCTCGTGCCACCTCACAGCTACCCTGGAGGAAGGAACTGCATGCCCAGAGGCCCAGCTCACACACAAACCCAACTCTGCATGTAGTTGTGCAACCTCTTGTCTTTGAACCATGTGTGCCCAAGTCACCTATGTGTCTACCCTCTGTCCTGCTGTACCAGGGGTGACAGGACTGGGGTGACTCGGTCCCACACTTGGGGTGAGCCTGGGGCCAGGTGGAGCAGACACCTGAGCTCCTGGCGGGACACCTGAGTGTAGCGCAGGTTCAGCCTTTGGATGTGGCCTCTCCGCAGACTGGAGACTGCCTCCTTGGAGCCTGAGGTCTGCTGGAAGCCAGGAGCCACCTTCCGCACGAGGGGCCTCTGCCTGTTAGGCAGCCACATGACCTGCAGGTGGGAGAGGGGGAGGCCTCAGGTTTCTCTTCTGTAAAGGAGGGGTAAAGGTTCCTACCACCCTAGAGCATGTGTAGGGTTAAAAGAGGGGGGCCTGGCCCATGGGGGACACAGAATGCTTATGTGTAATCATTATCGGGGGACAACTCATCCTAGCCATCAGTGCTCTGGCAACAACTCAGGAAGCTTCCTCCCGGATCCCTGTCATGACAAGATGGATAACCCAAACACGCATTGCTCTGCACGCAGCCACCAACATCTAGTATGTTGTCACAAATTGGTGTTGGGTTCTTCTGGTCCCAAATCACTGCACCACAGCGATGTGGGCAGTCCTCCACTGAAGTAACCAGAGAACCTGGCCCTGCTCCTGCCCTCTGAACATCTGAAAGGACTTTCTGGTTCCCCTCTTGTCCCCACAGTGGCCCTGGTGGAGAGGAGAGGGGCACACAACCTCTGTTTTATAAATGCAAACGCTGACATGTGGAGAGGGGGCAGAGGAGTTCCTGCTGGAGCGGCTGCAGGCCTCACCTGGTGCTGCGGGAAGCCGGAGCGCAGCAGGGCCTCCAGTGTGACGTTGAGGAAGCTGCCACGGTACGGGTGCTCCCGGGGCGGGTCGCGCAGGTTGAGCAGCAGTGTGGCATTGCCCTTGGCCAGCTCCAGCAGCTCTGCCAGGCTGCAGATGGACTGGTTCTGGGCCTCCCTGTGGTCCGAGGGTGACAAGGAGCTGGCTGTCCAGAAGGGGTCAGTCTGAAGGAGACAGGGACACACAGGGCTGTGTCACCAGCTCTTTGGGGGCTTTTGCGTGCCTTCCCAGCAACTGGACATGGAGATCCTGGGCTGCCGGTGTCTGTTGGTGTGTGTGTCAGGTGAAGTGGTGGCTGTGACCCTTGGGGGCTCTAGGAGCCCCCAGCCTTCCCCTTTCTACCCTACACCCACTTCCGGAGAGAATGATTTTCCTGGAGCATCTTCTAGACCCCAGCACATTTTCCTTTAGCAGCATTTCAGACCAGACGACTAACCTCCCTCCAAAGGGTCACAGAGTTAGCGATTCTGTTAATTGTCAGCATCCCCACCTATCAGCTTTTCCTAGCGAGGCAGACATATCCAGACTAAGCAGTGACACCCAAGAGGTACAGCTGCAGTGGGCAGGAGCCCAGCAGAAGCCGCTGGCCAGCCTGGTACAGTCACCCGATTTGATGGCCACCTGTCTCAAACTGCCTGGGATCCCTGCCCATGTTTTCATGCCCAGGACTGGGACCAGGTGCATCCATACCTTCAGGAACCACTGTCCGGCATTGAGCCTCTGCAGGACGGTCCAGTTGAGCATGGAGGCAGGCCTGCGGGCGAGCTCCGGGAACGCCTGCTCCACGTCGGTGGTGCGCCGCAGCGTGGTGTCATGCATGAGGAAGGGCACGCCGTCCAGGCTGTGGGGAGGGTGCCAGTCATCACCCACCCAGGGCCCTCACCTGCCCACCAGCAGCAGGCTCTTATACACTGCACCCCCCACACACACCAGGGCCCCTCTCTGGGCCACAGGCTCCCCGCCTGCACAGTGAGGACAGCAGGTTTGTGGGTGACTCCAAAGGCAGCATCCTCTGGTTCTCTATGAAGGTCAGGCAGGGGTGAAGACTACCAAGGAGGGGAAAAGCTGGGCTCGTTCTCTTGGTAACCTTGGAAGGTAGGTGTTATCTCATTTGATAATGGGGGAAACGGAGGCAAGGAGAGGGAAGTACCTAGCTTAAGACCCACAGCCAGTCAATGGTGGAACCTGTCTTGGAACCAGTCCCTGTGATGCCGTAATGCATAATGAGCACAGTGCAAATGTAGGCCCCTTGGACAAATTCCACCCCCACCAGGGCTGCAGAGAGCTCACATGGTGCCTCAGTGTGAAACAGTAAAAGGCACCTGCGCCCCGCCCTGCACTTCAAGGCAGCCCTGCCCCCGCCCCTTCTCAGAGGTAGGCCTCTATTGTAAGATTGGTGTGAATCCTTCCTGCCATTTTCATTAATACATATTTATATATAGATATAAAATGTATATGTCACTTCTGTGTGGTCTTTTTTTTTTTTTTTTTTTTTTTGCAGTATCGGGGATTGAACACAGGGGCGTTCTACCTCTGCGCTACGTCCCCAGCCCTATTTTTTATACTTTATTTTGAAACCAGGTCTCACGAAGTTGCGGAGGGCCTCACTAAGGAGAGAGAGAGAGAGAGAGAGGGAGAGAGCTGAGGCTGGCCGTGAACCCGGATCCTCCGGTCTCCGCCTCCCAAAGTACTGGGACTACAAGCGTGTGCCACCACGCCCGGCCTTCTATGTGGTCTTTTAAAATATAATTGGCGTCACAGTTATTGGATAGATCTGCAGCCTGCTAACTTCACTTTCTCTAGTGTTTGAGCTTTATCATGCAGAGACACATAGATCTAGTTTTCCTTCAAGTGGATCTGTGGCAGGGCTCCAGGTCCCCACCCTCCACCCTGCCTGAACCAAGAGAGTCTGTCCGTTCTTTTCTCTGTTATATGCCCGGGAGTTTGGCACAAGGTTCATTTGCTTGCCTTGCTGTGGAGGTTCCAGGTCTCCATCTTCCCAGCTCTACAGCTCTGGGATGGGAGGTCTCACCAGCAGAGACCCAGATGCAGATACCTGGGGAGGGGAAGAGGTGCCAACCTCCCTCCCCCACACCTACCTGATGGTGACGTCAGCCTGGAGCCCATACAGCTTCTGCTCTAGGGCCTTCCGGAAGGACATCAGCGTGTGCTCTGGAGCCAGCTGGGGAGGAAGGGGTGGTGAGGGGAGAGCCAGGACCCAGCTGATGTACCCCTCTCCAGCCAACAGAAAGCCTCCCATGTGGGGAGGCTGGGGTAGGCCTGGTTCTAATTCTGGTTCCTCCATGGAGTAGCTGCATGATCCTGGGCGCCCACTCAGCTTCCCTGAAGTTCAGTTTCCTCTTCTGCTAAGTCATGTCCACCTCACAGGTTTTGTTTTGTTTTGTTTTGTTTGCAGTACCGGGGATTGAACTCAGGGGCATTCTACCTTTGCGCTATACCCCCGGCCCTATGTTTTATACTTTATTTTGAAACCGTGTCTCACGAAGTTGCAGAGGGCCTCACTAGGTAGAGAGAGAGAGAGAGACAGGGAGAGAGAGAGAGAGAGAGAGAGAGAGCGAGCTGAGGCTGGCCGTGAACCCGGATCCTCCGGTCTCTGCCTCCCAAAGTACTGGGATTACAAGTGTGCGCCACCACGCCCGGCCCACCTCAGGTTTTTTGGGGGGGAGGGGCAGGCAGGGTTAGTGTGGGCATATATAAATGCCTGATATGTCTATAAATGCCTGATATGTCACTAGTACCTAATAAATAGTAACCATTATATTATAGAAGGCCATGCTTCTATATTATCCATTTTATAATAGTAACCATTATGTTAAATAGTAACCATTATATTATATATTATATTATATTAGGCATGGAGCTCGAGACTGGGGGCAGGAGGCCTTTTTTAAAGTCCTGCGGCTCTGTGGCAGCCTTGGATCAAGGCTGAATGCCAAGTTCCCTCTTGGTTATACCTTGAGCTCAGGCCAGGTGGACATGCTGGAGGGAAGTGGGGGGATGCGGTGGTTGTTTAATTGGGGTGATGAGTTTTCTCATCTACACAAATGTGACAATACCCTCTCCCTCCCTGGGCTGCTACATGGATTAAAAGCCCCTAGCATGTTGCCAGATCCAGAGAAAGTGTAACTGTACAGCGTATAAATTAGAAGCCCCTAGTTCCAGCCTTGACTCTAGGTTAACTAGATTTGTGAGCTTGGGTGCATTTCTCCGTCCTGTGTGCTGTTTCCCCACCTGCCCCTTGGGGATGTGTGCTCACTGTTCTCTGAGGGTTCTTAGAGGGGGAGAGTTGGGGTTTGAACTCTTCCTTCTTGGTTCCATCTATCTGAGGGCACTGTCATATCCCTTGCTGCCACTGGAGGTCAGCACCAAACCAGAGATTGGGCTAAAACCAGGTGCCAGCGGAATGGGGGGGGGAGAGGGAGGACCCCTGAAGTGAAGGGATTCCTGTGGCCCCCACCTTCTCTCCCTCTGGCCATGCTCCTTCCCAGCTCAACACACTCCCCACTTTGGAAGGCAGCCTGGCACTAGGGAGCCAGGAATGGCACGGGCCTTGGAGGTGACTGAGAAGGAGCAATTCCACCTCTAGTGGGTGACCCGGAGCCTTGGTTTCTTCAGCTATAAAATGAGCTCCTGTTATTAACCTCATGGGTGAGATAATGGACATCAGAGACGCTAGGCCAGGGCCTGGAGCACACGAGGAACTCTATAATGTGAGTTCCTTTCTTCCCCTGCCCCTAGCAGAGCAGCCTGGGGCTCATGTCACTTGTCTCTCAGTTCAGTGGGCAATGAGAAGCTCCATTCCTAGAGGAGAAGCAAGACCTTGGAGCTCCCACCCATCTCCCTTCCCACCAGTGACCACTCAAGAGGTGCTGTGCCTGGGAAGGTGGACAGCAGATTAGGAGGGGCTGCCAAAATGGGGGGGGCAGAGGAAGTATTTGGAAGGGGAAAGTCTTTTCTGGGAGGTTTTAAGGCCTCCCTGGGGGTAGATGTTGGCCTCATGGAGCAAGAGGCATGGGAATCTGGCCCTCCAGGGTTCAGCCCTTTTTGTGTTTTATTTTGAGACAGGGTCTTGCTAAGTTGCCCAGGGTGGCCTCGAACTTGTGATTCTCTTGTCTCAGCCTCCCAAGCAGCTGGGATTACAAACCTGTGCCACTGTGTGCCTGGTGGGTCCTGATTTTTAATAACTGAATTAGAAAGAGATATTTTTGAGACAACAAAGGATTGGATTGGACATGGATTTTATGTTAGATAATATTAAGGAATTATTGTTAATTTGGTTAGGTATAATAATAGCATTGTAATCCCAGTACTTGGGAGGCTGAGACAGGAGGATTGCAGGTTTGCGGCCAGCCTCAGCTACTTTTTTTGCAGTACCAGGGATTGAACCCAGGGGCATTCTACCTCCGAGCTACACCCCCAGCCCTATTTTTTATACTGTATTTTGAAACTGGGTCTCACGAAGTTGCGGAGGGCCTCACTAGCTGAGGCTGGCCGCGAACCCGGATCCTCCGGTCTCTGCCTCCCAAGTACTGGGATTACAAGCGTGCGCCACCATGCCCGGCTCAGCCTCAGCTACTTAGTGAGGCCCTCCACAACTTAGGGCTGGGGACACAGCTCCATGTTGGAGCACCAACATGGAGTACTAGAATCCCGAGTACTAGAAAAAAAAATTTTTTTTTACCCTGGAGTTCCTGCCTGCTTTGGGGGACCTTCCTGAAGCCCAGGAGGGCCAGATTTCCATGCCTCTTGCTCCATGAGGCCAGCATCTACCCCCAGGGAGTCCTTAGAACCTCCCAGAAAAGACTTTCCCCTCCCAAACACTTCCTCTGCTGCCCCCACCATTTTAAATAAAAAGGCCTTGTGGGTTAGAGATACATCTTGAAGTATATACTGTTGAAACGGTATAGTATCTAGGATTTGCTTTACTATAACGGGGGGAAAAAGGTAGGGGGAAGATGGCAAAATGTAAGAAAAAAAAGTAGCAAAAATGACAAAATGTAGTGGTGGTGCACGCTTGTAATCCCACTACTTGGGAAGCTGAGAAAGGAGGATTGCAGGTTCACAGCCAGCCTCAGTTACTTAGTGAGGCCCTCTGCAACTTAGTGAGACCCTGTTTCAAAATAAAGAATAAAAAGTAGGGCTGGGGGTATAGCTCGGAGGTTGAATGCCCCTGGGTTCAATCCCCAGTGCCAAAAAAGAAAAAAAAAGAATAAGAAATAGGGCTGGGGGTGTAGCTCAGAGGTAGAATCCCTTAGGTTCAATCCCCAGTACCGAGCCAAAAAAAAGACAAAATGTTGCTAAATACTGAAGGTGGTATTGGATCTATTAGATGCTTCTTCATTATGTGATATATTCTTTCCATTCCTGTGTTATGTTTGAAGTTTTTCTACTAAAGAAAATGACCCTTTCTCTGCCAACTCATTTGCCTTCCTTCCCCCTCTCCTGCTTTAGTACATGGTTTTTGTCCCCTGGCCTGCAGAGCAAGTGAAATGGGTCACCCACCACCCCCACAGGTGGGCCTGCCTGCCCAGGAAGGCCATGCTTCTAATTTCTCCTCACTTCTTCAACACAAGCATCCCTAACTCTGAGGCTCAGAGGAGACCAGTGATCCTCCCCAACAAACAAACACACACAGGCAGCATGTAGCAAAACTGGACCCCAAACCCAGATTCCAACTGGCTGTCCAGGGGAGGTGTCCGGGCAGAGCCAGAGTAGGGTTTGGTGGGAGGGTACCAGGGTCCAGCTCAGGGGCCTAGGCCCCTGAACCTTATCTAGAAAATAACATCCACTTTGTGTAGTAGATAAAGAAGTATTTTTAGGGAGATTCGAAGCCATCAGGCACATCATTATTTTTATTTTTAATGCAGTTCAGGAGCTCAAACTCAGGGCTTCATGCATGCTAAGCAAGTGTTCTACCACTGAGCTTCATCCCTATCCCAGACACATCCTCTTAAAACAATGGATTTGTGAGCCGGACTTGGTGGCGCACGCTTGTAATCCCAGTACTTGGGAGGCAGAGACCGGAGGATCCAGGTTTGCAGCCAGCCTCAGTGACTTAGTGAGGCTCTCCGCAACTTCGTGAGACCCAGTTTCAAAATAAAGTATAAAAAATAGGGCCGGGGGTGTAGTGCAGAGTTAGAACGCCCCTGGGTTCAATCCCTGGT
>PVJS01015936.1:0-38190 GCA_004027185.1 Glis glis
AAAAAAAAAAAAAAAAAAAAAAGAAAAATATATCTAGAAAACAATTCCATTAACAATAACCTCAAAAACATTAAAATACCTTAGAATAAATATAACCAAGGAGGTCAAAGACCTCTACAATGAAAATTATAAAACACTAAAGAAAATTGAAGATCTTAGAAGATGGAAAGATCTCCCTTGCTCTTGGATAGGCAGAATAAATATTATCAAAATGGCCATCCTGCCAAAAATGATCTATGGAGTCAATGCAATCCCTATTAAAATAACAATGTGATTCTTCTCAGAGCTAGAAAAATCAGTCCTAAATTTCATATGGGAAAAGAAAAGACCCAGAATAGCCAAAGCAATTCTCAGCAATAAGAACCATGAAGGAGGCATCACAATTCCTGACTTCAAATTATACTACAGAGCTATAGTAATAAAAACAGCATGGTATTGGCACAAAACAGACACATAGCCCAGTGTAATTGATTTTCCACAAAGGTGCCAAAAACATACACTGGAGAAAAGACAGTCTTTTCAACAAATGATGTTGGGAAAACTGGTTATCCATTTGTAGAAAAATGGAATTAAATACCTGCCTCTCACCCTGAACAAGTGTCAACTCAATGATGCATCAAAGAGCTGGGCGTGGTGGCATACGCTTGTAATCCCAGTACTTGGGAGGCAGAGACAGAAGGATCCGGGTTCGCACCCAGACTCAGCTACTTACTGAGGCCCTCTGCAACTTCGTGAGACCCGGTTTCAAAATAAAGGATAAAAAATAGGGCCGGGGGTATAGCTCAGAGGTAGAATGCCCCTGGGTTCAATCCCCGGTACCACAAAAAAAAAAAAAAAGATGCATGAAAGACCTGGAAGTTAGATCAGAGACTTTGAAATTACTAGAGATAGGCAGAGGCTCAACACTCCAACATATAGGCACAGGTAGAAACTTTCTTAATAAGACCCCCAAAGCACAGGAAATTAAAACAAGAATTAATAATGGAATGACAATAAACTAAGATTAAAGAGATAGCCTAAAGAATGATAGAAGATCTTTGCTAGCTACTCTCTTATCAATCATTTTGATTGTAGTGGAGATTTTCCAAAGATGCAGATATGCTGTTGGGAAATAATTTTAGTAACTTCTCTACATGTATCATATAGTATAACTCTAATAATAAACTGGAATGTATCACAAGTCCAATCTGACCATACTGTTGGATTTTTAAATCCATGTATGAGTCAGATGTGGTGGCTCAGGCCTGTAATCCCAGTACTTGGGAAGCTGACACAGGAGAATCACAGATTCAAGGACAGCCTCAGCAACTTAGCCAGATCCCGTTTCAAAATTAAAAAAAGAAATTGCTGGTGGTATAGCTCAGAGGTAGAATCCCTCTGGGTTCAATCCTCAGTACCCCTCCCCCACAAAGACAAATTAATGTGTAACATAACCTTGGAAATTAAAGGGAACATTTATTAAAGTTATCTCCAAAGTACTGAACAGAGAAATCACACATAAAGCTTTTATTAAAATTATAAATGTATTCATCATCCCATATAATGTTCCCTACAATGACTTCCCCTCCTCTTGTGCTGTCAAATACCCTTCCAGAGACACACCACCCAATCTTTTCTCTTCTAGATATCCTGTGGGTCCTTTCCTTTGTCTTTTAACCTATACCTCTTTCTTCTCATTCTTATTTTCTCCCCTCATTACTACCATTACAGTATAGGGCAGGATAGTTGACTCAGAAAGCAAATATTTTATTTCATCTTATCTTATTTTTATAGATAAGACTTGTGACAAAATGACGAGTCTCAGAAAGAAGGCAAAGGAGAAGACAAATAAAGGTATCCCAAACCTGTATAATTTTCATCTTTTCTTTCTGTTATATATTGAAATTTAAAAACAATTATAAGTCTATACTGTTTTATTAATGAGTGCAATCTTAACTTTTCTTTAAAAATAATCATCTACTGATAGTGTATGATATATACCATTTCCTTTCTGTTCACATTGGATAATACCTACTTACAGAAGAATGAATACACCTGCATGTATACTCTTTTGTTGTTGTTGTGGTTCTTGTGTGGTACTGGGGATTGAACCCAGAGGCATTCTAACTCTGAGCCATACCTGGAGCCCTACTTTATTTTGAAACAGAGTCTCTCTAACTTGCTGAGGCTGGCCTCAAGCCTGCAATCTTCCTGTCTCAGCCTCCCACATACTGGGGTTACAGGTGTGCACCTCTATGCTCGGTGTGCATGTATACTCTTAATAAATGATTATGAGGAAACATGGGTGTCACCTTTACTAAGGCCGTGGATGGACATGCCCAGTGCCTCAGGGGCCTCCCCGACCCTCCTGAACAAAACTTCATGCCATCCAATATCTGGGCCTTTATGATAACTAATCTCCTTGATATTCTTTTAGAATTCTAACTGTAGTACACAAATACACATCCCTGAAGATTATACTTTTGTTTTGCATGTTTACTAATTGAATTATATCACATTAATAGTTCTGTTGCTGCCTTTGTTCAACATTGTCATCTTCATTCGTGTTGTTGCTTTCTTTTGTTCAATGTTATTGATGAGTATCATTCACTTTGTTGTACCTTTGCACACTGTATTAACTGTACTTTTATATCCTATGTTATTCACTATATTAATGTTCAAGTTTTCATTCATTTTTCTTTTGAATGACATTTACTTTATTCCCAGATTTTGGTTATTTTGAACATTCTTTTTTTAGAAACTTTGTTATATGTGCATCCTGAATCAGTTTCTTTAACACATACTCATTAGCAGAACTGATAGATATAAGGTATTTGTACTACTGACATTATTCGATTATGCCAAATTATTATCCAAAGTAGTTGTACTAATGTTCAGTGCCATAGCAGTGCCAGTTGTTCCATATTCTTGCTGCCATTGGATATTATTAGATTTTTTAAGTTATTGAGACTCTACATGTTATATAACAGTATCTAGTTATTATCTTGATTTGAATTTCCTTGACTACTAAGTCTTATGGCCATCAAGACTTAGACACATTTTGGTAATGTCTGTGTAATCTAAAGATTTGGATGAAAATAGAGTTCAAAGAGAATACTAAGGTCTAAATTATGGAAAAAAACTCATGTCATCATCACACAGAATAAAGGAAAGGAACAGAGAAGGGGACCAAGATTGTTGTAATGCAAAGAGTTCAGCAATTTAGGACATTTACCTTTAGTACCATTACATGTCCAATGCTAGAACTTGTGAGCAAGCACATATGTGTCAGGCTGGCTGGCTTATTGAGTGGTTATTTATTTATACTTTTACAATAATTTCCTTCCCAGATTTTCCTTTAATATCATTGTCCACAGCTTTGTATTTTCATATTTTGCCAGTATTTTAGGTACATTATTTATCTACAATTAAACATTTGCATTCTAAATATTATTTGTGATTATGTTTTGAACAAATAAAAATATGTCTTATAAAATATTTTAATTTTTAATAATTTCTTATGATAAAGAATTACTGCTTCACACATTTTTTTATTTGGAGCTGTTCATTAATATTTTCAATACCTTTGAATTAATCTTATGTGACTGGTTTCTAATTGCACCGGAAGTTGGTTAGATAAGGCAGCTAGTTTCTACTTGTTAAAGTTTTTCGAGTTATATTTTTCCTTTTGATATTTTCACCCTTCAAGAAGTTTTATTACCTTTAAAAAGTATCTTTGTGGGATTCATATGTATACAAATTTTGCCTTACTGTCTTCTCCGTATTCTATATGTCAGTTATTTTGAACTGCATATCCCACAGATAAATGATGGTGAGTTCAACTCTTTCCTTATATTGTTTCTTTAAATTTTTCTTTGTGGGTTTCCGAGGGTTCCAAGATGGCGACTAAGGGAGATACCACGTTATGATATCTCTGAGACTTGGATCTCAATCACCGTTGAAAGCAACTTCTCGACAGGAGAAGAAAAGCAACAAAAACTTGAACTACACAACAAAAAATTTGAAACGCGACAGAATCAAAGTCAGAAGACAAAACAGAGGAAAGTAAAAAGCTCCAAGCGCCTTACCTAAGGAACGGTGGCGGCAGCGCCATCTTGGCTGGACCGCGCCGGCCGCTCCCGGCATTGCGGCTTCCACACGCCGCCGGCAGAGAAGCCAGAGACCTGTTGTGAGTTCAACTGCAGATCAGCAGAGATGAAAGTAAGCAGTGGCTTCTCCATACTCAAGACATCAAACAGCGGCGGCGACGGCGGCTGCAGCGGCTGCAGCGGCGCCATCTTAGCAGGACCTTATTGGTGGCTACCAGCATTGTGGCTTCTACACAAGACCAACGGAGATGCCAGCGACCTGCTGTGAATCCAACAAATGCAGAATATCAGCAGTGAAGGCGAGCAGCAACTCGCTCCACACACGACACAGACCTGAACTACTGAGTCGGTAGAAGCGGCAGTGGTGCCA
Source organism: Glis glis (assembly GCA_004027185.1). Taxonomy (NCBI): domain Eukaryota; kingdom Metazoa; phylum Chordata; class Mammalia; order Rodentia; family Gliridae; genus Glis; species Glis glis. The sequence goes on from PVJS01015936.1 coordinate 4,459, forward strand.
TCTTGGTCAGACTGTGCCGGCGGCTACTGGCATTGTGGCTTCTGCAGGAACCAACAAAGAAGCCAGGGAGCTCTTCTAAAACCAGCACTGCAGAGCATCAGCGACAAAAGCAAACAGCAGTTCAATCCACGCTCGGCAGAGTCCCCATTGCCCAGAGGCCTGACCAGAACCTGTGGCAGTGGCTGAGCCCAACCCCTCCCCTAGAGATTAAGAGCAGTGCTCAACGAGACCATAAGTCAGCGAGCCGCCCCAGGGGGAGACCACCCAGCATGGCCAAAGGGACTTGTGGGGTCTGAGACTGTGCGGATTGTCCGGCGGAGGTAGGAGTGGGGTCTGCTGTGGGACGTGGTAGATGCGTGGATAAGCAGACAATCCCTGGCGACATTTGGGTGGCACAGACTTGCAGCCCGCTGGTCGCAGCATCCTTATAGAGTCCGCGGGGATCGCCACAGGACATACAGTTGTGGTACCTGGGGAAAAATTGGACCAAACAAAACCAGCCCTCTCTGTGGAAAATGTGGAGTTCTGTGTTTGCACAGATTCAGGTCAAAGCGACACCTGCCGCTTGTTTAGGCGAAGAGAGACACAAGCCCGGGGCCCCTTGCTGGTGACACCTGCCATAGGTGTAGACAGAGAGAGACACAGGGACAGCCCAAGCATGAGATGCATGCTTGCAGTGAGAGTGGCAATAGCGGCCATGGTCACCTGCACAGGTAGTGAGACGCACTAGACAAGGGTCCCAATCACTGAAGGAGACCAAGAATTGGGCCTGAAAATGGACATTATACCAAGCAAGTGAGAATAATCATTCCGTAAAGGCTATTCACCTTTAAGGATCACCTAGTAGCAACTATCTACCTCCAGAATGAGAAACTATAAAGGGAGAGAGATTAGACATAGGAAACCTACACAGTGAGAGAGAGAGAGAGCTACCAAAAGTAACAAAGGTATAAACATAAGAAACCTGAAATCATGAAAAGGAAGAATAGCAAAGAAACAATGAGCTCCCATAACCCCACAACAACAGAACCCGCCAACACAGAATTGCAAAGATTGCCAGAAGGACAATTCAGAACGTTAATAGTAGAAATGATACAGGATTTCCGAAAAGAATTCAGAGACAGCCTGAAAGTATTGAAGGATCAAATAAACAAAGAATATGATACCCAAAATAGGAATCAAATAGAGGCTCTGAAGGAAGTGAAGGATGCAATAATTGAAATGAAGGCATCAATACAGACCATCAACAATACACTAGACCACATGGAGAACAGAATCTCACTCTTAGAAGATGACCTCTCCAAACATGAATGCATAGTATATAATTTAGAAAATACAATTTGACAGCATGAATTGAACATTGAAGATATCCCAACCAATCTTAAAAGAGCAAACCTAAGAATAATAGGCATAGAAGAGGGAATAGAAGCTGAAACCAAAGGAATCAATAATCTACTCAGAGAAGTAATATTAGAAAAATTTCCAAACATAGAAAAAGAGGTCAACAAAGAGGTACAATAAACATATAGAGCCCCTAATAGACAAGATCAGAGAAGAGGTTCACCACACCACATAATAATCAAATTGACTAATGTAGATGCCAAGGAGAGATTCTTAAAGGCAGCGAGTGTAAAAGACCAAATAACATTCAGAGGCAAACCAATAAGAATCACTCCCGACCTTCCAAACCAAATCATGAAAGCCAGGAAGGCCTGGAGCAACATAATCCATACTCTGGAATAAAACAACTTCCAGCCAAGATTTATCTACCCAGCAAAGATATCTATCAAACTTGACGGGTAAATAAAAACCTTCCATGACAAACAGAAGCTGAAAGACTTTATGTCTTCCAAACCAGCACTAGAGAAAATACTCAAAGAGATTAATTACAAAGAAGAAATAATAAGGACACGCCAGAACCAGAGAAAAAGTGATTTCACAAGCAGGAGTAGCAATTATGATATCAGACAAATTAGACTTCAAACCTAAACTTATCAGAAGAGACAAAGTCATTTCTTACTGGTAAAAGGAACAATCCAGCAAGAGGATATAGCAATAGCCAACATTTATGACCCAAACATAGGTGCAACCACTTTCATAAAAGAAACTCTTCATGACATTAAATCACACATAGATCCCAATACAATAATATTGGGGGACTTCAACACACCTCTCACACCACTAGATTGATCTTCAAGATAAAAGGTCTTGAAAAAGATGCCTCAGACCGAAGGAACACCTTAAACCAAATGGACCTACCAGACACATACAGAATAGTCCACTCAACTACAGCTGAATTAACATTTTTTAAGCTGCTCATGGAACCTTCTCTAAAATAGACCACATCCTAGGCCACAAAATGAGTACTAGCAAGTTCAAAAAATGTGACATAATTCCCTGCATCTTTTCAGTCCATAATGGAATGAAACTAGAAATCAACTATAAGAAGACCCAGAGAAACATCATAAACATGTGGAGACTACTAGACACATACAGAATAGTCCACCCAACTACAGCTGAATTCACATTTTTTCAAGAGCTCATGGAACCTTCTCTAAAATAGACCATATCTTAGGCCACAAAGTGAGTACTAGCAAGTTCAAAAAATGTGATATAATCCCCTGTGTCTTTTTAGACCATAATGGAATGAAACTAGAAATCAACTTATATGAAGACCCAGAGAAACTTCATAAACATATGGAGACTGAACACCACACTGCTGAATGAGGAAAGGGTCAGAGAAGAAATACGGGGAGAAATTAAGAAATTTCTAGAAACAAACGAAAACTGAGACACAACATATCAAAATCTCTGGGACACCCTGAAGGCAGTATTAAGAGGAAAATTCATAGCACTGAGTGCCCACATAAGAACAGAAAATCACCAAATAAATACCTCAATGCCCTTGAAAAACAGGAACAGTCTAACCCCAAAGCCAGTAGAAGACAGGAAATTATTAAAATCAAAGCAGAAATCAATGAAGTAGAAAATAAAAAAACAATGCAAAAAATCAACAAAACCAAAAGCTGGTTCCTTGAAAAAGTAAACAAGATAGATAAACCACTAGCCAACCTAACCAAAAGAAAGAGAGAATCAACCCAAATTACTAAAATAAGAGATGAAAAATGTGATATTAGCACCGACAGCACAGATATTCAGAGGATTATTAGAAACTACTTTGAAAAACTATACTCCAACAATATAGAAAATATAGAAGAAATTGACAAATTTCTAGACATGTACAACCTTCCTAGGTTGAATCAAGAAGATATAGAAAATTTAAATCAACCAATAGCAATCAAAGAGATTGAAGGAGCAATAAAGAGCCTACCATCAAAGAAAAGCCCAGGTCCAGATGGTTTCCCTGGTGAATTTTATAAAACCTTATAGAAGAACTAATCCCAATAACCCTCAATCTATTCCATGAAATAGAAAGAAACGGGACTCTCCAAAATACATTATATGAAGCCAACATCACATTAATATCAAAACCAAATAAAGACAGCTCAAGAAAAGAAAACTACAGACCTATATCTTGATGAACTTAGATGCAAAACTTCTAAACAAAATACTAGCAACGTGCATTCAAAACCACATCATGGAAATCATACATCATGACCAAGTGGGGTTCATCCTAGGGATGCAAGGCTGGTTCAACATATGAAAAACAATCTATGTAATCCACCACATAAAGAGAACTAAAGACAAAATCATATGATCATTTCAACAGATGCTGAAAAAGCATTTGACAAAATCCAACACCCATTCATGATAAGAACACTGCAGAGCATTGGAATAGAATGAACATACCTCGACATCATACAGGCAATATACAATAGGCCCACGGCCAACATCATGTTGAATGGAGAAAACTATGAGAGTTCCCCTTAAAAACAGGAACAAGAGAAGGATGTCCACTGTCACCACTCCTTTTCAATATAGTACTTGAGACTCTAGCCAGAGCAATAAGGCAAGATAAGGAAATAAAAGGAGTGCGAATAGGGAAAGAAGAAATGAAACTATCTCTATTTGCAGATGACATGATGTTATACTTTGAAGACCCAACAAACTCAACCAAAAGGCTTATAGAACTTATCAACAAATACAGCAAAGTGTCTGGATACAAAATCAATCTTAATCATAAATCCACTGAAAATGAAATCCAGAAAACATTTTCACTCACAATATCCCCCAAAACATAAAATACTTAGGAATAAACCTAACCAAGGATGTAAAAGACCTCTACAAGGAAAATTATAAAACATTGAAAAAAGAAATTGAAGGAGATCTTAGAAGATGGAAAGACCTCCCATGATCTTGGATAGGCAAAAAAAAAAAAAAAAATCATCAAAATGGCCATTCTTCCAAAAGTGATATACAGATTCAATGCAATACCCATTAAATTACCAAGGTCATTCTTTACAGACATAGAAAAATCAGTCCTTAAATTCATTTGGAACAAAAAACTCAGAATAGCCAAAGTCGTTCTCAGCAACAAGAACCATGCAGGAGGCATCACAATACCTGACTTCAAACTATACTCCAAGCCATAGAAATAAAAACAGCATGGTATTTGCACAAAAACAGACACATAGACCAATGGAGTAGAGTAGAAGACTCAGAAACAAATCTGCCCACTTACAGCCAATTGATTTTTGACAAAGGAGCCAAAAACATACACTGGAAAAAAGATAGCCTCTTCAACAAATGGTGCTGGCCAAACTGGAAAACCACATGCAGAAATATGGAAATAAACCCCACTTTCTCACCCTGCACAAGAGTCAATTCAAGATGGATCAAAGACCTGGGAATTAGACCAGAGACCTTGAAGCTGCTTGAAGAAGGCATAGGTCCAACTCTTCAACACATAGGCACAGGCAAAAACTTCTTCAACTAGATCCCAAAGGTACAAGACATTTAAAAGAGAATCAATATGTGGGATTACATTAAACTAAAGAGCTTCTGCATAGCAAAGGAAACTATCAAAACCTCAACAGAGAGCCGACAGAATGGGAGAAGATTTTTGCCAGCTCCTCCTCTGATAGAGGGCTAATATCTAGAATATACAGAGAACTCAAGAAACTCACCACTAAGAACACAACCCAATTAACAAATGGGCAAGTGAACTAAATAGACAATTCACAAAAGAAGAAATACAAATGGCCAATAAGTGTATGAAAAAATGTTCAGCATCATTAGCAATCAGAGAGTTGCAAATCAAAACTACCCTGAGATTTCACCTAACCCCAATTAGAATGGCAATCATTAAAAACACAAACAATAACAGATGATGGTGAGGACGCAGAGAAGTAGGAATCCTAATACACTGTTGGTGGGATTGCAAATTAATGCAACCACTTTGGAAAACAGTGTGGAGGATCCTCAGAAGATTGGGAATGAACCTATCTTATGATGAACCAGCAATACCACTTCTAGGTATCTACCCAAAAGAATGGAAACCAAATTACCAGACTAATGCATGCGTATCTATGTTTATAGCTGCACAACTCACAATTGCCAAACTATGGAACCAGCCAAGATGCCCATCAACAGATGAATGGATTACAAAACTATGGGATATGTACACAACGGAATTTTATGCAGCCATCAAGAATAACAAAATTACGTTATTTTTAGGAAAGTAGGTGGAATTAGAGAACATTATGCTTAGTGAGATTAGTCAGTCACAAAAAGTGAAAAGTCGGATGCTCTCCCTAATATGGGGAAGCTAGGTAGAATAGGGGATAGGAAGAACTCCAGACAAAGATGGAGAAAACCTCAGGTGAGCAAAGAAGGAGAACTAACTGAGGTGGGTGGGAGGGGGTAAGAGGGAAATACCCTAATGCACAGGATGTACATATGCAAATATAACAAAAGTCAACTACTATGCTGAGCATGAGAAAGAGGGAAGGAGGAGGGAATGGGGGTGGGAATTGGGGGAGAGCTAATTGACTATGGTGTGCATGTATATCCTACCACTCTGAAACCCATCAAGTTGTATGATTACAATGCACCAATTAAAAAAAAATTAAAAATATACTTCTTTGTGTTATGGAATACATTGCTTTTTCTAATACAGTGTGCTACTTTATTACATTCACATAGATATTTCTTCATTGTTAACTATATCTTTAATTATAAAATAGCTCTCAATATTATTGTGCTTAAGTTCTAAGTTTCTTTATATTTTGACAGCATCAAGTTTATTTATTAGAAAAATGATTTTATATATTTAATTATTAATTCCTGTATCATTTTAATTTTATTATTTGTTTGGGATAAATTTAGATCACTTATATAGATTATAACATTATTTGATTAGTGTTATGATTTATCATATTATATTTTTCAATATTTTCTTATACTTCTCACATATTTTGCATGTTTTTTATGAATTTACTTTCACCTTATTTTATTTTTTAATATGCTTTGGAATGTAAATATTCTATTTGTAATGGTTAATAATATTAGCATAAGATATTCTACAAGAATTTAAAAGAATTTTATATTTATGTATGTATAATGTATAAAAACATTCATGCCCTCAAATAATATATTTCATTTTGTAATTTATATATAGTGGAAAAAATCTTAGACTTATCATTTAATACATTTTAATACATGCATGAAACTGTCCCTCCAGTCTATATAGCAAATATTTCTACCACCCCTGAAAGGTTCTCACCTATGATAGGTAGCCACTATTTTGATATCTATCCCTATAGCTCAGTTTTGTCTTTTCTTGAATGTCATAATAATGGGATTACCCAATATTCACTTTTCCCTGGCTTCTTTTTCTCAATGAATTTTTAAGATTCACTAATTTTATTTCATCCATTCTTTCTTCTTCACTACTCAGAATTATACCATCTATTGATTATAGATTTTTAAATTTTTATTATGTATGTATGTATTTATTTATTTATACTGAGGATTGAAACCAGGAGCATTCTAACTCTGAGCTACACCCCAGCCCTTTCTATTTTTTAATTTTGGAACAGTGTCTCACTAAGTTGCTGAGGGCCTCGCTGAGTTTATAGAATATTTTTAAAGTCTATTTTTCTTTTCCTTCTTCCTTCTTTTTTTCCCCTGGTTCTTGGGATTGAACCCAGGGACATTCTACCCTTGAGCTACCCCCCCAGTTTTATTTTTTATTTGAAAACAGGGTCTCACTAAGTTGCGGAGGGCCTTGCTATGTTGCTGTGGCTGGCCTCAAACCTGCGATTCACCTGTCTCAGTCTCTCAATTACTGGGATTGCAGGCATGCGCCACCACACCCAACTTAAAGTCCATTTTTCTAGTGGTCAGCATTTAAGTTGTTTCTAGTTTCCATTCTTGTGAATAAAGCTATCATCAACGTTCTGGGATGGTAGTTTCTTTGGATCTACACTTTGATTTTTTTGAGATAAAAACTTGGGAGTGGAAATGCTATGTTGTAAAGTAAATATATTTAACTTAATAATAAACTGTCAAACAAATAACATATTCTTATATTTGAGACATTTGAAACACATTGGAGATTGTAATATCAATCTACATTCCCTCTTTCCAAAGGCAACCTCTCCTAACAGTTTCTTGACCTAGCTATTTCATATGTACCCACAAATATCTATTTCTCAGCCAGTACATACATATCCTTTAAAAAACCAAAAAGTGATGACAACATTAACATAAAAACCTCTGCCTTGCTGTTTTCACAAGACACTGTAGCTTGGACTACTTTCTATAGCTTCATGTTATTTTTAATTCCTTCCCGTGAGAAACCATCTGAAGATAATCTTCTAGAGTTTTGGTCAATATTTATATTATAATTGTTTTTTCAAAGACAACAGTTTCCACAGCATAGTTTTGTTCATTGTATTGCTTATTTAAAAAAAATCTGTATTAACTGCATACTGAAATATTCATGTTTTTTTTTTTAAAGACAACACCATATCACAAGGCTTGGTGCTATTTGGTGCCCCTAACGAACCTGTTGAAATTGTTCATGAAAGCAAAATGACAAGTACTTCTGAAGGTGAGGGCTGAATGTAAATGATATAGTAAACTACATAAGCTTATATTATATTCACATACTAGTTTGTGAGGTTAATATTATGTTTTTATTAAGAAACAAATTCTACATATCATTGTTAACCTAGAAATGATATACTATGTTAAGAAATAATATACTATGTTATATTGTAATGTATGAACTATATACTGTTATTATTCAATTGACTTATAAGATTTGTTATATTACCTCAAAAATAAATAAACTTTTTAACATTTTTTTGTTACTCATGCCAGAACTGGCAGGTGCTAGATAGAACCTTTCCAGTTCACCAGGGAGATATTTCTTAAAAGAAAAACAGAGCCAGGTGTGGTGGCACACACTTGTAATCCCAGTACTTGGGAGGCTGAGACCACAGGATCTAGGTTCACGGCCAGCATCAGCTACTTAGTGAGGCCCTCTGCAACTTAGTGAGACCCTGTTTCAAAATAAAGGATAAAAAATAGTAGCTCAGAGATAGAATGCCCCTGGGTTCAATGCCTAGTACCGCAAAAAAAAAAAAAAAAGATTGGGGCTATAAAATTTAGAATTAAGATATTGTTTAGTTCGAATCTATAAACATTGTTTCTGAAAGTATTCCTAACATTGAATATGGAAAGAGGTAGAAAAAGATCAGGAAATAATCATACATAGGAGTTCATACTTACATGCTCTCAGATAATGCTGGTAGAGAACTCTTTATTAATCTTGATTTTGGGAAATTTCTGCTCTGGGATTTACAATTTAATAGAAGGAAATCTGAAAAAGTTACCATTATGATTCTTTCGCATATTTATGTCCAATAGAAATCTTAAATAGAATTTTATGATCTTGGCTTAGAGTATATAGCCCGTAGTTACCTACAAGCCATAATTAGTTTTGGACAGATTTTTGAAATATCAAATGAATGATTTATGAGCCAATTAGTTCAAGAGAGTGGAATAACTATGTGCTATTAGAGTAGAGAGATATTTAACAAAAGACCTTTATAAGAATTGTATCATCTTGCAGGCCAAATAAGATATGAATATATACAGCAATTTGTACGATTCAGCAGAAAACAGTGGTTAAATAGAGTAACAGCAGAATGACACCAGGCAGCACATGCCAAACAAATATTAAGAAGTATCTTCAACATTTTGAGGAAGAACAATTTATACAATCTCACCAGGCATGAAGAGCAATGTTAATGGATAAGAAGCGATTTGGACTGAATCTAAAGGATGCATTTGTATATGAAAATAAAAGTGAAGAGTAGCTTTAGACAAGCTGAACAATGTGTCAAATATCAGGGAGGAAGTAGCACACGATATGGGAAAGATGGGCCACTTTGACAATAGCATACAGAAGATTCAGAAATGTGAGCAAAATCGGTCGAAATAAAGCTAGAAATGATTGAGGTGACACCAAGGGGCATTTTGAATTTCAGGTTTAAAAAAGTGAACTCTATTTCTTAGCCTCTGGTCATACATACATACATATATATATATATATATATATATATATATATATATACATATGTATATATGTAGTGATGTTATATGACCAAGTCCTTTGCTTGCAAATCTGAGCGTGCTATGCAAAATTATTTGGCTACAAGAGGAAATATGGAAACTGATCACGTTATCATTGTAGTTAAGGCTCATGGTGAGAAGGGCAGGATACATGAAGGATCAATGGATATACCAAGGGATTAGAGCAACATTACAAGAGGATTGTAGGGATTAGAAAAATATCACAAAGGAACTAAGACTCGGTGTCTGTTTAGACCCTATAGGGACACACTAGTCCCTTTAGATAGATATAGGGACTTGGGTGAAAGATGGAGAATTCAAAGATGATTTGACTGTTGCAGAATTTGGTAACAGGAACAGGAACATAAGAAAGGAAAGTAGGCTGAATGGAATGAAGATGAGTTTAGCTGTACAGATATGGAATTTGCAAATGAGGTTGGTTCCTTTAAGGCTACCTCTGGCTTGCTGGCTTTGAGAACATCTAAATGTTTAAAACCAAATAGATTGGAGCAAGGCACTGGATAACCAAAAGTTTTATCTGGGAATATCCTGCTTTCTTACTATCCTTTTATTTGTGGTACCTTTCCTGTGCCTCCTCTGTGTCAGACATCATTCTTACTGCTTGGAATGCATTAGCACCCTGGCATCCCTATCTTATTTTTTCCAGCTCCATACAGGTCTGATTGTATGAGTTCCTTTTCCTCTGTAGCTGCCCTGGATGTGGTATTTTAGCTAACTGACTGATACAGTCAGTGAGTCATGGAGTATTAGACACCCATGTTCTAGTTTTAACAGTTATTCTCTCCCATCTGGCATAGGATCCTGTAAATCCAGCCTTCCGTTTCCTATAATCAAGGCAAGAATGGGGATAGAAGATACTTCTTACTCTTAAATTGTTAATTTCTTAAGTTTTTAATTACTTAAATTGTCATGTTTATGGAATATGTGGAGAAATAGGTAAGGAAGTTAGAGTTATTAAAGGAGGACTTTTCAAAGAAGGGCTGTCTACAGTGCTTTGTAGTATAAAGAGTTAAAGAGGAGGATGACATGAGGCATTTGAATATTGTCACTTGATTGTGGGAATTTATATTTTACTTGAACAAATTTATAAAGGTAAAATTTAAATGCAATAAAATCCACTAATTTTAAGTATACAGGTTAATGACTTTTGACATACACATCTAATTAGCCATCACTTCAAATAGAATAATATAAATTTCTACTTTTCCAGAAAACTCATTCATGTTTCTTTGTAGTCATGATCACGTCAACCCTTCCCACACACACAACTAGAAATAGAATTTTAGATATACCATTCTAAAATTTCAAGGGGAGCATGGGGAAAATAAATAAACAAACAAATAAATAAATAAATGAAATTTTCAAATAAGTGAAATCATTCTGTTTGCTTCGTATTCACTTTTTTCAGAGAATCAGGAAAACGTTTGTGAAATATGTCCTTATTGTTCCATGTATCAGCAGTTTGTTCACTTTTATTACACAACAGTGTTTCCTTGAATGAATATTGCGTAATTTGTTTAGCTATTTAGCCACTGATATAAATTTGTCATTTTCTGATTTGGGGCTATTATGAATAAAGCTATTATGAATATTTATATACAAGTCTTTTTATGGACATAGTTTTACTTATTGCGGGTAAATGCACAGAAGTGGAAGGCTGAGTCATACAATAAATGTATGTTTAGCATTTATAAGAAATTGCTGCTGGGTGTGATGGCACATGCCTATAATCCCAGTACTTGGGAGGCCTAGACAGGAGGATCACAGATTTGAGGATAGCCTTAGCAACTTGGCAAGACTCTCAGCAACCTAGCAAGACCCTGTTTCAAAACAAAAAATAAAAAGGACTGGGGGTATAGCTCAGAGGTAGAATGCCCCTGGGTTCAATTCCCAGTACTGAAAAAGAAAGAAAGAAAGAAAGAAAGAGAGAGAGAGAGAGGGAGGAAGGAAGGAAGGAAGGAAGGAAGGAAGGAAGGAAGGAAGGAAGGAAGAAAAAGAAAGAGGAAGGAAGAAATGACATAGTCATTTTCCAGAGAGTTGATACCATTTTACATTTCTACCCACAATGTATGAGTTCCAGTCTATGTTCTCGCTAATTCTTGGCCTTTCTGGCCTTTTAAATTTTAGGTATTGTAGTGGGTGTGAAGTGGTATCAAAGTGTTAATTAAATTTGCATGAGCCGGCATGGTGGCGCATGCTTGTAATCCCAGTATTTGGGAGGCAGACTGGAGGATCCAAGTTCGCGGCCAGCCTCAGCTACTTCGTGAGGCCCTCTGCAACTTCGTGAGACCTGGTTTCAAAATAAAGCATAAAAAATAGGGCTGGGGGTGTAGCTCGGAGGTAAAACACCCCTGGGTTCAATCACCAGTACTGCAAAAATAAATAAATAAATAAATAAATAAGTAAATAAATAAATAAATTTGCATTTTCCTGATGATTAATGAGGCTAAACATCTCTTCTCATGTCTATTAGTCATGCACATATTAGTATATTGTCTTTTATGAAGAGTTCAAGTCTGATGCCCATTTTATTAACAGCAAGTTGCAAATTTTCTCTCCACATTCTCAACATGAGCCATTTCTCAAAGATTTTCTAAATTGTACGTGGCATGCCACATGGATTTCTGGGACTCTTCTCTGTATTGTTGTCTTTTTTCAGTTCCCTGCCCCGAGGAATCCAGATGCTTCCACTCTCCAAGAAACCAACCACTCTTTTATTCAGCAGGACCACTATGCTCTGTTCCCTTCCAAGATCTCTATATCACAGTTGAGAAATTGTCCCTTGGCAGAGAGTTTAGCAATTGTGGGACTCAGCCTCGTGAATTTCCTTTTTCTTTGTAATCCACGCCTTACCCTGCCTATTTTCCAATGTCTGAAAATAGTTGTCTCGTATTTCTAATTCAGATTTGGTGTTCCTTATTACTGGAAGACTAGTTCTATATCAGTTACTTTTTCATGAATAGTAGTGGAAATACAGCTTACTAGATTTTGGGAATGAAGTTTCCACAAACTGGAGAGAACAGAATCCAAATTACAGCATGATTTTAAGAAATGGAGGAACTATCTATTAGTTCATTCATCCAACAATTACTTTAAGGCACTAATTACAGTTGCTCTCCCTAAAGAATGAAAAATCTCATGGGGAGCATAGTTGGGGAAGCTGATAAATGTGAACTAGCAAAATGCAACGGGATTAGTTCTAACACAGAGAAATAGAAAGTGCTTTAGGTTCATTAGATGTCTGAAAGATTTGAGAATTCCTCGCAGGGAAGGAGCCATGTAATATGGACACTAATATTTGTATAGAATTGTAATTTGAACAAGAGAACAGGACATAAAAATATTGTGGCTGCTGGTATAAACTGCTCATTTGAGAAAATGCTAGTCATAGCAAAATTCAATATAGAAAAATAGCTATAGGAAGTGGTCAGGCAAAATAGTAGGAGGATCTGCGATTACTTGAGGGAAGCAAAATAAATGTTTTGAAGTGCAGATTTTGAAGATACTGAAGGGAAAGCAGTAAGTGAGCACTGAACGGGGCATTTGCACATGGAATGAGGTTGGAGTAGAGGCAGCATAGTCGTCTCCAATCCCAGAGCCTATGCACATCATTCTACATATTCAATGATTAGTACCTCCAACAGTGGAAGGTCTGTTGAACATACAACTCTAATGTCAGTGAAAAGTATTTTTACTCATCTCTATATGTGTAATAAAAACTAAAAGGAGTTTATTTTCCATGAAAAATCGAAGATACTTTCTGTTCATCACAACACAGGCTTTGCATGGAAGAGAAATTATTTCTCAAGAGCACTAACTTATTTTACACTTTGAAAACAAAATATCAAGATGTTAAAAGGCATAACAATATGAAAAGGAATTTGTATTCAGCTAAGTTTTTCCTAAGAGTGTTGAGATAAAAGGATGATAGAATTATTGGTGTGTTGTATATAAAGGAAGCACATTTTTAAAGCAGAAGGGAAGGAAGGACTGTAGTGATAAAATGTTAAATTATTGGGAATGGATGAATAAATTATGCAAAGATCAAATTCTTGAACAGGGCAAGTCTGACAGTTTATAAACACAGTCTCTATTTCATCTGCCCACACAATCAGCCAGTCCATGTTTTTCCTGAAACGAAAGTTTCATGTTGCAAAGTCTCAGAAAACCCCAACTCTGGCTTAGTTCCAGGAGGATCTTATCTTTTATTCATTGATTCTGAGCAAGAAAGTTGGAGTGGGAGCTTGTTTAGACAGGGTGACAGTCCTGCCAGAGCTCAATGCTTTAAATACTCACCCTGACCATTTGTGCACAGGCTACATGAGGAGCAGCTCCATCAATTTATATTAACTAAAACTATTAATGCATTGTATCATGGTATTTCAGATCTTATATAACACCCTACCAACCCATTCATTTAGTAACTGAGATACCTGTGGTTAGAGACTGAATAAATTTTAACTAAAGATACACAGCTAGTTATCAGTCAAGTGAAAAGAAAGTTAACATGGGCATCTAGTTCAGGGATCTTTTGATTATACCACAGTGTCTCTTTAAGCTGTGCAAAATGAAAAAAGAAATGAAAGGTTTTAACTTGCATACATAGGCATAAAAACAGCAATAAAACTCCTGAATTCTGGTTCCATCTTGTGATATTTATGATGTTATGTCTTTCACAGATTTTAGTGTAAACTTAATTTCAGAGTATTTTACTTCCCCTACTTTAACATATGTGAAATCTTACTCCTAAACCATAGGAATGCTATGGAAATTAATTAGTATTCACAAAATGAGGCTGAGTGGGATAGTCAAGAAAAATATGAAATGAATCATTGCTATCTTTGTTTCCCCTACATTCAATAAAGTAAAACAGATCTTGTTTCTAGAGAGAAGGCCAACATACCCTTATCAAGATATTAAGATAGGAGATCAATATATAAAATTTTTGGTTCTACACTCTTCATGTTGATAAAGTTTTTAAAATATACCTTCATTGGTGAATTGTATGCAATTTTACCAGCTTGCTTGTTGGTCCTTTGACAATTCTAGATGAAAATATATATGTATGTATATGAAATAAAGAGGAAATATGGAATATGACCCAGAATATAATCATAGCAAGATATGTGCTCAGGGTATATTCAAAGCAAACTAAGACCCATCAGAATATCAGCACTGATACCATGAAGGAACATTCAAAATTCAAAACTAAGCAATATGTGGCAAATCTGAGATACCCTGAAATATATTTTTGGAACTTCTCTTCATTTTGCCATACTTTTAAAATATAAAAATGACCATCGCAGTATAGCATACATTTCATAACCAGGAAGATGAACCTTAAGCTCAGCTCTCCCACTGACCCCCAGCTCAGTTACATACCTGGAGAAGTTATGCAACTTTATTTCTTCATCTATGAAAACAGGACAGTAATTCCATCTCATAAGTTTTTTTTTTTTTGGCACTGGGTGGGGATTGAACTCAGGGGCATTCTACCTCCGAGCTACGCCCCCAGCCCTATTTTTTTATTCTTTATTTTGAATCAGGGTCTCACTAAGTTGCAGAGGGCCTCACTAAGTAGCTGAGACTGGCCGCGAACCTGGATCCTCCAGTCTCAGCCTCCCAAGTACTGGGATTACAAGCGTACACCACCACACCCGGCTCTCATAAGACTTTTATAAGGATTAAATAAAATATAACATTAAAAGTGCTTAGCTTAGTCTCACAGCTAGTTCATTTGGTACTCAAAAAATGTTAGTGTCACTGAGCAAGGTGGCACATGCCTGTAATCCTAGTACTTGGAAGGCTGAGACAGGAGAATTGTAGGTTTGAAGCCAGCCTCAACAATATAGTGAGCCCCTCAGCAAATTAATGAGACCCTGTTTCCAAATAAAAAATGAAATAGGGCTGGGGGTGTAGCTCGGAGGTAGAACACCCCTGAGTATAATCCCCAGCATCAAAAAGAAAGAGAGAGAGAAAGAAAGAGAGAGAAAATGCTAGTGTCAGGATTATGCAAACATAGTCAAATACATGGAATGGGAATAGACACTTTTATTCATAAATAAAATAGATATTTTATAGAGATTGCTTTTTTAGAGGAGGATATTATAAAGCTTCATTTAAAAGACTTCAGCTTAAATGAAAATATTGCAAATATTGACCATATCTATGGGCTGGCATTAAAACAAAAGGCAGCAGCGTTACTTCTCTGTTCCCCAAGGTCAACTGAAATGAAGACATCACTCTGTTCTAACTGAGACACTGAACGCATTTTGCATCTCCCTTTTAAGATCAGTGATTGCAACTATAACCCAGCCCAGTAGAGTCCTCTGAGTCCTAAGGACTGCAAGTAAGCACTTTGGTGGAGTTTCATGGACAACTTTGCCTTCCTTCTGCAACCTTCAGTCTATTCAGGACATGTCAGGATTAGAATCACTGAGGCACATCGGACTGAGTGGATTTTATGATGAGTACAGCTTGAAGGCTATAGTGAGAACATCAATCACTCCTCACACGATACTCCAATTTTAAGAAATGGAAGGTATAAAATGAGGTTATTATGAGGATGAAGGAGACCTGTTTTTATTTTTTTCAGCAAGAGAAACTCATGCTGGATTTAAGGAAAAACTTCTTCGACGTATACAGTAGTTGGATATTATTTACACTGGAAGATGAGGAATCTCTTTGAAGGGTGTATTTAAAATATATTTCAGAGTCATTTTTTAGGTGATACAGTATCTAATTACAAAATGGATTAACTGGTTTTTCTCTACTTTCTAAATGTTTAGTTCATAATGCTATGGAACACATTAATTTTTTAACTTTGCTTGAAGTTTTATTTGAGCTCAGGTTTGATTTATTAGTTACATTATTAAGTCATGCTAAATGGTTATTTTATTTTGGCTTTTACATTTTATGAAAACTCATCCAATAATTTTTGCATCTTTTTCAACCCATATTTCACTGAAACTTTAAGAATATTAGTTACACCTTTATATTTAGCTGGGCATAGTAGCACATGCCAGTAATCCTAGTACTCGGGAAGTTGAGACAGGAGGATTGTAGGTTCAAGGCCAGTCTCAGCAACTTAGTTCCAGTTTCAAAATAAAACAGGTGGGGGGTGTATACCCCTGGGTTTAATCCCCAATACAAAAAAAAAAGAGAGAGAGAGAGAGAAACAGAGAATATTAGCACTAATATACTAGAATATTTTTTGCATATTCTGAACACCAAGATGTTATATACTTACTCTGCTTTCTACAGATTTAGAGATGAATGAGGGCCTCTACTACAACTTCCCGTGTAGACGCCATAGCTGCACTATGGTAAACATCCCAGCACCATGCATCAACAAAACCATTGCACACATTGAAGAGGTGGAGTCAAAAATACAGGAGCATTTGAAACGGGTAAATGACTTATTTAAAATGTTAACATTTCTATAAATTCTATAGAGCCTGAGATTCTGTTATTTAGAGATCAGAGATAATTATTTGAAAATTGGTAAAATGTTTAGAATTTTGCTCGGATGCATGATTTGTTAGTCAAGACATGTTTTTTTTTTGTTTTGTTTTGTTTTTGTTTTTTTGTTTTACCGGGGATTGAACGCAGGGGCGTTCTACCTCCGCGCTACACCCCGGCCCTATTTTTTTATACTTTATTTTGAAACCGGGTCTCACGAAGTTGCAGAGGGCCTCACTAGGTAGAGAGAGAGAGAGAGAGAGACAGGGAGAGAGAGAGCGAGAGAGCGAGAGAGCGAGAGAGAGAAAGAGAGCTGAGGCTGGCCGCAAACCCAGATCCTCCGGTCTCCGCCTCCCAAAGTACTGGGATTACAAGCGTGCGCCACCACGCCCGGCTCAAGACATGTTTTGATAGCCTGGCTCCAGAAGGGTGCAATGACCTTATTAAATAGATTTTTCCCCAACCCGTTTGTTCTTTATCCAGAGGCAATCATGGTAAGTAGTAATTTCCATAAGCCAACTTGACTAGTAAATTAAGTAGTATTTATATCCTTTTGGGGGGACACTAAATTGATTAAATAATTAGATGAGTAAATTAGTATATAAAAGGAGAGTGTGCCCTTTTTAATGAGTTATTTTGTTCTAAAGAAATATTTAATAGGTCTGTTGAAAGAGAATGTAATGTTTCTTTCCTTATCTTTTTAACCTGCTAAAGTTTTCCTTTGTTATTCTGAAGGAAGTTCAATCTTTTTTTTTCTTTTTCTTTTCTTTTATTTATTTATTTTTTGTGGTACTAGAGATTGAACCCAGGGGCATTTTGCCTCTGATACCCCCAGCCCCATTTTATTTTTTATTCTGAGTCTCACTAAGTTATGAGGCCCTTACTAAGTTGCTGAGGCTGGACATGAACCTGTGATCCTCCTGTTCCAGCCACCTTCTAAGTACTAGGATTGTAGGTGTGCACCATCATGCCCAGGTGGAAGTTCAATCTTGAAATCACTGTAATTTTCAATTATTTTGAAAGGATGACTTAGAAATGATTTTTAAAAATAAAAATTTCTCCTACCTTTTATTAAGCTTACCTTTCTGAGCAACTAATGCAGAATCAGACTGTCCAATCCAGGGATAGGTTTGCCAGAGGTCTGCACTGTCTCTTATCCTTTGCTACCTGTACTGGATCTGGCTCAGAGAATGCTCTGATGGGCTGCTCACAATTCTGGGTCTAGGATGTCAGCCATCTCCTTTGAGAGGCATCAATGCAGCTGTTCATATCACAGGCTTTTGAGAGAGTGACACATTCCATGATCTTAGATGGGAATGAAGAGATGATGATAGTGTGTAAAGACAAGTGGCAGCATTAGCTGTGCCCTCAATATACATTAGCTATTGTTATTTCTAGAATGTTATTTAACATCATTCTACCTCAGCTGTATATTCTTGCCATTTCTTCTATATTTCTCCAAATCAGAATACTTCAGAAAATGCTTTGCAGGTCATAAGACTGATGGTGTTCTGGCCTTGAAGAGTATTTTAAGGAAATAGAGAAAAATAATATTTATTGAATGTGCTGTACACTACATAGGTGTTCCAATTAAAAATTATCCATGTTGTTAAAATGATGAAAATAGATTCATAGGTGTTCTAGTAAATAATTATAACAGCTACCACTTATCAAAACCCTAATATGTCAGATGCCATAGTTTACTATCTTTTTCCCTTAGATCTCATGGAATTACTAGTGAATGTTACTGATAAACAGGGAAAGCGAAATTTAAAATAATTCAGTTTATGAACTTGTTCAAGTTCATAAGCAGAACTAGGCTTTTATCAAAGCCCATATATTTCCCCAACCCTACCTGGGGCACTGAATAGTTGATCATCAGCTAAACTTCACAGGTAATGGGCTAAAAGATTATCTTAGATACAACAACTTACAAAATAAGTTATTTTACAACTTTTCTTCAGGAAAACTGAAAAAAAATATAAAAGCCTGAATGCATGCCTGCCTTCCTGACTTCCTTTCTTCCTTCCCTCCCTTCCTTCCTTCCCTCCTTTCCTTCCTTCCTTTTGTTTTCTTCAGTGTCTCAGAGATTTTGATATGTTGTGTCGCTGTTTACATTTGTTTCTAGGAATTTCTTAATTTCTCCCCTTATTTCTTCTGTGACCCATTCCTCATTCAGCAGTGTGGTATTCAGTCTCCACGTGTTTATGAGGTTTCTCTGGGTCTCCTTATAGTTGACTTCTAGTTTCATTCCATTATGGTCTGAAGAGACGCAGGGAATTATGTCACATTTATTGAACTTGCTAGTACTCATTTTGTGGCCTAGGATATGGTCTACTTTAGAGAAGGTTCCATGAGCAGCTTAAAAAATGTTAATTCAGCTGTAGTTGGGTGCAATATTCTGTATGTGTCTAGTAGGTACATTTGGTTTATGGTGTTCCTTAGGTCTGAGGCATCTTTACTGACCTTTTGTCTTGAAGATCAATCTAGTGGTGTGAGAGCAGTGTTGAAGTCTCCTAATATTATTGTATTGGGATCTATGTGTGATTTAATGTCATGAAGAGTTTCTTTTATGAAAGTGGTTGCACCTATGTTTGGGGCATAAATGTTGACTATTGTTTTATCCTCTTGCTGGACTGTTCCTTTTACCAGTAAGAAATGACCGTCTTTATCTCTTCTGGAGTCTAAATTGTCTGATATCATAGTTGCTACTCCTGCTTGTTTTCAAGTTCCATTAGAGTGAATTACCTTGCTTTATCCCTTCACCCTTAGTCTGTGAATTTCTTTACTTGTAAGGTGTGTTTCTTGTAGGCAGCATGTAGATGGATTGTGATTTTTTAATCCATTTTACTACCTATGTCTTTTGATTAGGGATTTGAGGCCATTTATATTCTCGTGATTATTTAGAGATGAGTTTTAATTTCTAACATTTTGAGTTTTAATTTCTGTTTGAGGTAGTGTTTGTTCTTTGCCTAGTTGTTTGTTTGATGGAAATCAATGTTTCTCTGGTTCTGGTGTTTCTTTATTATTTCTTCTTTATAATTAATCTCTTTTGAGTATTTTCTCTAGTACTGGTTTGGAAGACAAAGTCTTTCAGCTTCTGTTTGTCATGGAAGGTTTTTATTTCCCCATCAAATTTGATAGATATCTTTGCTGGGTTGATAAATCTTGGCTGGAAGTTGTTTTCTTTCAGAGTTTGGAATATGTCGTTCCAGGCCCTCCTGGCTTTCATGATTTGGTTTGAAAATCAGAAGTGATTCTTATTGGTTTGCCTCTGAATATTACTTGATCTTTTACTCTCATTGCCTTTAAGATTCTCTCCTTGGCCTCTACATTAGTCAATTTGATTATTATGTGGTGTGGCGAACCTCTTCTCTGATCTTGTCTATTAGGGGTTCTATATGTTTCCTGTACCTGTGTGTCAACATGTTTTTTCTATGTTTGGATAATTTTCTAATATTACTTCTCTGAAAACATTATTGATCCCTTTGGTTTCAGCTTCTATTCCCTCTTCTATGCCCATTATTCTTAGTGTGATGATGCACAGTTAGAGATTTTTATCCAGAGTAAATTGTTAGCTAGAGTGACTCCATATTGTTACCCAGCATGACCTCAAACCTGACCTTAAAACAGGGAAGTTGGCCTTGAAAAAATTAAACCAGGATGTTGGCAGGGCAATGGGTAACAACAATGTGTTACTGTTATTGTTGCATTGCCATTGCTAACAGCATATGTTCTAGCGTTTGTACGCTCGTTATGCTTGCTTGCTCTACTGTGGGAAGTAACCATTGGGACTCCTGCCATGGAAACGTGCTATGGGAAACCAAACTATACACCCCTGGCTTGTGGCTCTCCTGTATATAAGGAGGGTTCTGATATAGTTGGGCACTGCACTTGGGTCTTACACCCTGTGTGGTCCCAGCCTGCTGGTAATAAAGGCTCTCATTAACACCTTTGGTGGTCTGATTGGTCTTGATTGGGATGCTACCTCACAACATTAGGTTTCCTCTTTTAAGATTGGCCAAGATTTCTTCAATATCCAATTCATGCTGTCATATTGTTTTTTCTAAATTTTATACTATGCATTCATTTTTGGAGAGGTCAACGTCTAAGAGTGAGATTCTGTTTTCCATGTGGTCCATTCTATTGTTGATAGTTTGTATTGATGACTTCATTTCAATTATTGCATCCTTCACTACGTTCAGAGCTTTGTTTTGATTCCTGTTCAGGGTGTCAGATTCGTTGTCTATTTGACCCTTCATTGCTTTCAGGCTCTCTCTGAATTCTTTTCAGAAATTCTGTATCATTTCTACTATTAACATCCTTAATTGTCCTTCTGGCAATCTTTGCACTTCTGTGTTGGCAGGTTCTGTTGTTGTGGGATTGTGGGAGCTCATTGTTTCTTTGCAATTCTTTCTTCCCATGATTTCAGATTTCTTAAGTTTATATCTTTGTTGCTTTTGTAGCTTTCTCTCTCTCACTGTGTAGGTTTCCTATGTCTAATCTCTCTCCCTTTATAGTACCTTATTCTGGAGGTAGAAAGTTGCTACTAGTTGAGCTTTAAATATGAATAGTCTTTACTGAATGGTTATTCTCACTTGCTGGGTATAATGTCCATTTGCAGGCCCAATTTTTCTTTTTATGGTACTAGGGATTGAACCCAGGGGCATTCTACCACAGAGCTACACTCCCAGATCTTTATATTTTTTTTTAATTTTCAAAACAGGGTACCACTAAGTTGCTATGGGTCTCACTAAGTTGCTGAGGCTGGCCTCAAATCTGTGATCCTCCTGTCTCAGCTTCCTAAGTACTGGGATTACAGGCATGCCCCACCATGCACAGCTAAAATAAAGCATTTCCTTTTTTTCTTTTTCTTTGTCGTGTGTGTGTGTGTGTGTGTGTGTGTGTGTGTGTGTGTATTACTGGGAATGGAACCCAGGGCCTTCTACCTCTGGGCTACACCCAAGCCCTATTTTATTTTATTTGGAAACAGGGTCTCTCTAAGTTGCTGAGGGCTTCACTAGGTTACTGAGGCTGGCTTCAAACCTGAAATCCTCCTGTCTCAGTCTCCAAAGTACTGGGATTACAGTGGGGCCCCACCACACCCAGCTAAAGCTTTTCTTATGTAAATATATTATGAGCCAACTGAATAAATAAAATGCTTCAGGAAGACAAGCCCAATGACTGACTTGGACTGGGGTGCCAAATACAAAGCAAATGCTCAATAAATGTCTGCTGAATGAAAAATAAATGAGAACTAAAGCAGAACCTTTACTTTCTAGATATATCTGAGGCACTTATCTACCCAACAGAGTAAGAGCTATCATGTTTTGAACATCTATTTCCTAAGTATTTGATAGATATTGAATTTGTATTTGTATTTTATAGGAATCCTACCTTACAGGTAAGAATTCTAAGGCTTAGAAATTTATATGTAACCACATAAGTAGTAAGCACATGAGTTGGAGTTTGAACTTAGTTCCATATGACCCCATTTCAACCTTAAATGTTATGACCCTAATGTGCAGAGTCCTTAATTCTATTACTGAGCGTTAGTTGTTATTAATAAAAGAAACACACACACACACACACACACACACACACACACACACAGTGAGATAAATTTACTTCCAGACAAAACTGCAATAAAATAGTAACTTGTGCTAGGTGTGGTGGAACATGCCTGTAATTCTAGTACTTGGGAGATTGAGGAGGATCACAGGTTGGAGACCAGCCTCAGCAACTTAGTGAGACTCTGTTTCAAAGCAAAAAATAAAAAAAATAAAAAAGGGCTGGTGTGTGGCTTGGAAGTGGAACGACCCTGAGTTCAATCCCCAATCACACACACACACACACAAAAAAATAGTAATCATGATAACTTGTTTATAAATGTGATTTACATATAAATATTGTCTGAAAGTAGATGTATTGTGAAATAAATGCTAATGTTGTTTAAAAAACTTCAATCTATCTTATAGATATCCTATTCTCTAAACTTAAAAATTATTTTATTTTGTTTTATTACTGACTATGTAATTGGTAGTTAAATTTGCTAGTGTTGAACTAGTGCATAGAAAGAAAATTATTTGTTTCTTATACAATATTTTTTATTTATGTCACAACTGTTCATTAAATATTTAATTGTCTGTATTTGAATTAATATTTTAAGAATTAACTAGCAGCTAGGTAGTATCTTCTTGAAAAATGAAAATAGTTTCTACTAAGTAATATAATATAATGAGAAACAAACTTCCCATATTTACTTGGAAAAGTGAATTTTGGTAATATTAGTTAAACAATGTTACACTGACATAGGGATCTATATTTCCCAAAAAAGTAAATTAAAGAAAATTAAGCAAACATTATGAATTAAATCTTTAAAGATAGCTTGTGAATTTTTTTTTTTTTTTGCAGTACCGGGGATTGAACCCAGGGGCGTTCTACCTCCGCATTACACCCCCGGCCCTATTTTTTTATACTTTATTTTGAAACTGGGTCTCACGAAGTTGCAGAGGGCCTCACTAGGTAGAGAGAGAGAGAGAGAGACAGGGAGAGAGGGAGAGACAGAGAGAGAGAGAGAGACAGAGAGAGAGAGAGAGCTGAGGCTGGCCGCAAACCCAGATCCTCCGGTCTCCGCCTCCCAATACTGGGATTACAAGCATGCGCCACCACGCCCGGCTGAATTTTTTGATAAATGAAAGCTAGTAGGATTTATTATTTCCAAAAAATGCATATGGATATTTATGGAAATATTTTATATATTTTCTATAAATCACAATTTCAGAACAGGTTAACATAATTTTAAAGCCTGGTAACTGATAGGTAAGTTATTTTAGTAAAAAATATTTAAAATGACTATTTATCCTTCATAAAACACTAGATTTTTATGAATGTGTGTCTGGATGCATGCCTGAGTAAAATCCTGGAAAAAATCCTGGGAAGGGATGCTTCTTCTTAACTTTTTACCCAATAAAGAGTCAACAGATTGTACCTTTAAGAGAAAGTGGAAAAGAAGAGCCTTGCCTGGTGGTGGGGGCCTGGCCAGTAGTCCTCACCAGTTTCACACTGATACCCGGTTATAATAAGACAGCCATAATAAAGGTGCATTATTTTGCTTTGAAATGGTCAATTCTTTAACTTATCCTGATATAGTTTCTATTTGTTCACTCTGAGTTGCATTTTTTTTTGCTCTGTTTTGACTATCAAACTAATATGATTTCTTTCTATTTCCAAAAAATTTTCAAAAATATATACCCATTGATTTTATTATTTTATTTTGTTCATGGTTTTGTGTGTGTGTGTGTGTGTGTGTGTGTGTGTGTGTGTGTGTATGTGTATGTGTGGTGTGTCTGTATAACCAGATTTTAGTAGGCTATGTGAACTGAGGAAAATTAACTGTGTATACCTCATCTAATATCTTGAATTGAAAATCATTTATAAAACTCGTAATATTCTGATTATATAGTCTTTGTGAAACAGTCTTCCTCTAGAATTGACAGCTTTTTGATAACCTATTTTTCTGCATCCTGTATTTCCTCATGATAAGAATAAAGGATGAAGGACTGCCCCACTTTTGCCTGATTGGCCACAAGGAGACTCTGAGACCTTGCTGAGACCTAAAAGTTGGCTGACTGTCTAAGTCTGTATATATATATATTTCCTTTCCTTTGCCCATTTGCATGCAGCCTCTTTCCTTATAAGAGCACCTATTGCCCTTGAATTCTCTGAAGATGGAGATTTGAAACAAGAAAGTTTTCATTATCTTCCTTCAAAGTTGACTTTGAATACAACTCCCCCTTTTACCACCCTAGTTTGACTATTGAGTGTTTGAGGAGCAGATGAGCTGTAGATCCTTGCCTCTTGCCATGTGAAGTAACTGTCCTGTCCAGTAACACCTGTGTTTTGGGGGAATTTATGCATCTTAAAGCCCAAAGCATTATTAGAATATATCTGTAGAACATCACCCCTGCCAAGGAATTTTGAGTCCAGAAAAGGGAAAATATTATGGAAAACTAAATATTTGTAAACTTGCATATGATTTTTTCTTTACCACTATTGATAATATATTAAGATTCAATGGATTCCATGCATTTCAGAGTCTGTGGAAAATCTCTTGGGGATAAGCAGCATATGAATTGGCTCCTGATGAAGGGATATGATTCAGAAACTCAGAGATGAATTGTAAGAAAAATTAGGCAGGAATAATTACAAAAAGATGGGAGTTGGTTTGGGAATAGCGGAGTAAAATTTGACCAAAATATAGTAGGTATGTGAAGTAGAGAACTAAAATTTTATCTGTGAGATTATGTGAAGTTTACCAACTGTTTCTTGAGATGTTTAAATTTAATTTTAATTGAGATCTTTTATTTTGACAGTTTGAAACTTCTTTTGAAGAATGGTAAGGAACTTTCATGCTTCTTTTTTCTTTGTGGTACTGGGGATTGAACCCGGGGGGGGGGGGGCTACCTCCGAGCTACATCCACAGCCCTATTTTGTTATTTATTTTTAAACAGGGTCTCACTAGGTTGTGGAAGGCCTCACAAATTGCTGAGGCTGGCCCCGAACCTGCCATCCTCCTGTCTCAGCCTCCCAAATACTGGGATTACAAGTGTGCGCCACCACACCGGGCTTCAATGCTTCTTTTTATTCATATATTTTTTCATATTTAAATTTTGATAATCTGCAGTTGATCAACTTTACTTCAAAATAATAGGAAATAAAAATCATTATTTTTCACATTAAATATTAAAATATACTTTTTAAAATATAAGGATTAAGACTTTACTGAAATTGGCAGAATAGGGACCTCCAAGTCTCTATCCCTACAGAGAAACAAGTATTAAATTGGCAAAAAATAAAAAATAAAAAGCCCACAAAAACATAAGAATCAATATTCACAGGAATCTGGAATCGAGTAAAAAGCATAGAGCAACCAAAGGAAAACTTATTAAAGAAGCGGCTGCATTGCATTAGGAGAGCACAGTGCAGTATAGACTGCCTGCTTGCCATTTTCCTATCCTTATTGCAGGGGTAGGCAGGAACAGAGCATCCCACACTTGTGGTGTAAGTTGCTAGTGCCAGAATAACAAAAAGGACTTTACTTCCAATGGATTGTTTGAGTGTCTGACAATTCCCCAAAGGACCAGTACAAAGCCTTGCCTTTGTCTTGGCTGCCTTAGAGCATGCACGGGGCTGGGGAAGTGTCCAGGCAGTGCTTCCTGGAAGCATCTAAGGTCACATCCTTGCCATAGCAACCTGGGGCAACATATAACAACTGGACAGATCAAAATTTGACATTTCAAAGTCCCTGGGAAGCAGGTGCTGTGGCGCACACCTGTAATCCAGGTACTTGGGAAGCTGAAACAGGAGGATCACAGGTTCAGTAACTTAGCGAGGGTCACAGGTTCAGCAATTTAGCGAGGCCCTGTTTCAAAAATTTAAATAAATAAATAAATAAATAAATAAATAAATAAATGGGGCTGGGAGTATAGCTCAGAGGGACAATGCTCTGGATTGAATCCCTAGAACCAACCAACCAACGACCAACAAAAAATCCCTGCTGGAGGGGAATGCTTGAAAAAAAGATACATGAGGGACTAGGAGTTTCAAAGCTTCTACTGTAGAATCTCGAAAGACACTGATGTAATGAGGGCTGGATATATGCTCAGAAAATAGCCTGATCTTCCGGTTGGCCTTTAGGAGATCAACACAGGCAGGAATTAAAGGAGACTGGATTGTAAGCCACGTGGACAGGCACTGAAGGAGCATCCCAACACATAGTCAATCTGCTAAGATTGAGAGAACTATTTTTTTTCTCTTTGTTTTTCTTTTGTTTCCAGTATTTAGGGTAACTCAGACAAAACCCTAGCTCACCAGTTAGCTAAGGAAACAGATTCCAATGGTCACATATGACAAAGAATACAGACATTCCGAAGTAGATAGAAGAGTCATTGAAGAAACAACAGCTCAAAACAAACAGGAATAGCAAATTTAATACAGGGAGGGAAGCCTAATTTCCATTTCACATTAAAATATTCAAAATGTCCAGTTTTATACAAGAAAATCGTTATGAGACATGCAAGGTAAAAATATGAAAGTTTGGCTCCTTCACAGCAAGAAAAAAATATCCAAATTATTCCCTAGGAAGCCCAGAATTGGGACTTATTAAAAAAAAGTTTTAAATCAATTATTTTAAATGTGCTCAGTGAGATAAAGGAAATCACAGACCATGAACTAAATGAAACCAGGGGAATGATGCCTCAACAAATATTGAATATCAAGGAGAGAAATTGTAAAAATTAACCAAATGGAAATTCTAGAAACAAAAAGTAAAATAACTGAAATTATAAACTTTACTAGAAGGTTTCAACGGCAAATGTGATCAGACAGAAGAAAGAATCAGTAAACTTGACAGGTCAATAGAGATTACCCAGCCTAGCCGGGTGCGGTGGCGCATGCTTGTAATTCCAGTACTTGGGAGGCTGAGACCAGAGGATCTGGGTTCGCAGCCAGCCTCAGCTACTTAGTGAGGCCCTCTGCAACTTAGTGAGACCCGGTTCAAAATAAAGAATAAAAAATAGGGCCGGGGGTGTAGTTCGGAGTTAGAATGCCCCTGGGTTCAATCCCAGTACCACAAAAAAAAAAAAAAAAAGAGAGAGATTACCCAGTCTGAGAAGTAAACAGACAAGAGAATGAAGAAATAGAAAAATATCTAATAAACCTAAGGGACACGACAAGCACACAAATATACTCATACTAGATTTTCAAGAGTAAGAAAGAGAAAACAGGAAAGATAGAGTATTTGAAGAAAAATTGACTGAAAATTTCCCAAAACTTAATGAAATACATGAATTTACACATTCATTGAGTTCAACTCCAAATAAGATGAGGTCAAAGAGATCCACACCGATACAAATTTTAGTCAATTTATTCAAAGCCTGGGACAAAGAGAGAATCTTGAAAACAGCAAGAGATAAGTAACTCCTTATGTACAAGAGATTCATAATCAGATTAACAGTCAATTTCTCACCAGAAACTTATGGGAGCAAGAATAAGGATGATATATTTAAAGTGCTGAAAGGAGAAAAATAAAACTTGTCATAAAATCCTACAATCCTAGAAAAGTATATTTCAAAAACTAAAGGAAAGGCGAGCATGGTGGTGCACACCTGTAAGTGCACACACGTCCTTGGGATGCTGAGACAGGAATTACAGGTTGAGGTGAGTCTCAGCAATTTAGCAAGGCCCTCAGCAATTTAGCAAGACCCTGTTTCAAAATAAAAAATGAAATAGGACTGGGGGGTATAATTCAGAGTTGATGTGCCACTGGGTTCAATCCCCAGTAATGCACACAATAACTAACTAACTAACTAATGGCAAACCAAGACATTCCCAGATGAATAAAATACTGAGGTGAGTACATCACTAATAGATCTGTCCTACAAGAGATACTCAAAGTAATCATTCAGGCTGATATTAAAGAACACTATATAATAACTAAATGAAAAAACAATGAAATAAGGAAAACTAATAAGAATGTAACTGAGAAAAGTTTGATTCTGCTGACACTTGATAAGGCCAGTGACTCAGGAGTCACAGTGATGGGAGAAAAAAGGGCTTTATTTGTTTACCAAAGAATGGAAAAATGGGAGCTTTGATTATAAAACAACTTCTTAACTCCAGGGGATTGAGGAGTTATAGATGTAGGATAGAAATAATGAGAGAGAGAGGAAGGATGATAAAGGAGAGGAATATTCATGTCTGGTTTTTTTTGAGATAGGCAGAGAGAGATCTTCTAGGAGTGCCACCTCTTTTCACTACCTGTATGGTCTGGTGTCTGGTCCTAGAGGCTGGTAGATGTCTTTCAGCACAGAGGTTACGGCTGCAAAGGGCACATACACAATATGAAGACAGAGATGCCAAGGCTGTTCATGGTGTCCCAGTCACCCTAATAGACATCTGCAGGCCCAAGAGAACACTCAGTGTTTCCAGCAAAAGCGGGCTTCAAGTCCCTGAAAGTAATCTAGGCAACTCTTATCATCACAACCTGCACAGTAGAGATGTAATCTACAGCAAAGCAAGTGGGAGAATAATAATGTGTTGCCCAGCTGTGTGACCTACAAAATTAGTGACTTTTAAGTCAACTAAGAGCAAGTCAATTTAGACGGTTTATTTAGATTTTTCTTTACTAACAATAACAATAACTATAAGGGTAAATATAAAATTCAATATAGTTGTATTTTTGTCTTATAACTTTTTTTTCCCCACATAATTTAAAAGACACATAATGTCTACAACTTATTATTAAATATATTTAAATATATATAATTGAATCTACATTGATTTTAACTCAAACTTAAGTTTTATAAAGTTAAAATATTAATTGTCGTCCCAAGTAATTGCTAAGAAAGATCCTTTCAAAATACACTGAAAAATATAAAGGAAACTAAAAACAAAATACTAGGAAAAATGAAGTAGTCACAAAAGAAGGCAATTATAAAACAGTTAAGAAAATGTAAATAATATAGAAAAAAGTAGCAAAATGACAAATAATTCCTACCTTATGAGTAGGTGCTTCACATGAAAATGGATTAAACTCTCTAATTAAAAGATAGTAATATAATGGATAAAAATACATGATTCCACTATATGCTATCTATATGAATATGTCTGGGTTTGAAAGGCATTGGTGGGTTAGAAGTGAAAACATGGGAGGACCCCCACCCATTTCACGCAAATAGTAACAAAAAGATACCTGGAGTGGCTATACTAGAATTGTACACAAATAACTTTAAGTAAAAACCTGTTACAAGAGGCCAGGTATGGTGGCTCATGCCTGTAATCCCAGCACTTAGGAGGCTAAGACAGGAAGATCGCAGGTTCAAGGCCAGTTTCAGCAACTTAGCGAGACCCTATTTAAAAAATAAATTCATAAAATAAAAAGGGTTGGGATTGTAGCTTTGAGGTAGAATGCCCCTGGGTTCAGCCTCCACTACCAACCAACCAACAAACAAACAACCAACGAACCCAAAAAAGCAAATAACAAAATAAAAACTGTTACAGTAGGCAAAGATTTGATATATTGATAAAAGTGTCCCTCCACCAAAAAAACATAAAATTATAAATATATAAACACCTAACAACATTACATCAAAATATGTGAAGCGTAAATTAACATAATTGAAGGGAGAAATTGACAGTTCTAAGCAAAGCATTTAAGAATGCACTTGTTCCCCTTTTAAAAATAGATAAAAGAACTAAACAGAAGAATAAATAATAAACAAATAGACTTGAACAACACAAGGCCCACTCAACCTAACTACTGATGTGCTATATTCCACCCAACAGGAACAAAAACACACTTAGGAACAGTCTTCAGGATAGATTCATTAGGCCAAAAAGCAAATCTTAATAAAAAATGATAGAAATCATACAAGATTTCTTCTCTGATGGAACAGAATGAGACTAGAGATCAATACCCTTCTGAAACCTAGAATATTCATTTATATTTGGAAAGTAAGCAAAATATTCTTTAAAACCAATGGATCAACAAAGAATTAATCACAGGAGAAATTAAAATACTCTGAGATAAATGTATTTAAACTTATAGGATGCAGCAAAAGTAATATTTAGAGGGAAATTTAGACCTGTAAATGCTTACATTCAAAATCAAGATCCCAAACCCAGGAAGCTAACTTTCCACCTCAAGAAACTAAAAAAGAAGTAAACTAAACCTAAAGCTAGCAAAAGGAAGGAATTTAAAATATATATAGAAAAAATAAAATATAGAATAAAAATATAAAAGTCAATTAAAAACAGTTGTTTCTTTGAAAACATCAAACTTATATAAGCCTTTAGACTGAGAGAAGAAGAGAGAAGACTCGAATAAGTTTTTTTGTTTGTGTGTGTTACTGGGAAATTGAACTCAGGAGCATTCTACCTCTGAGCTACATCCTCAGCCCTTTTTATTTGTTTATTTTTTGAAACAGGGTCTTTCCAGGTTGCTGATAGTCTTGCTACATGGATGAGGATTACTCGAACCCGTGATGTGATCCTTCTCTCTCAGAATCCCAAGTACTGGGATTAGAGGCCTGGCTTCAAATTAATAATTTTTTAAAAATTATGTTCATTATTTAAGATTCTACATAAATAAAATGAATTATCAGAGACCACAATGAGCTATTGTATACGAACAAATTTAATAACCAGCATAAAATGGACTAATTCTGAGAAACATGTAAACTACTGTAACTGACGCAGGAAAAGGAGAAACTGGACTAAGGTATAAAAAGTAGAGGCCAGGCGTGGTGGCACATGCCTATAATCCCAATACTTGGGAGATTGAGACAGGAGAATCACAGGCTTGAGTCCATCAACAGCAACTTAGCAAGACCCTGTTTCAAAATAAAATAAAAAATAGGGGTGGGGATGTAGCTCAGAAGTAGAACACCCCTGACTTCAATCCTCAGTACCCCCACCCAACCGCAAAGTAAAGAGATTGAACCAATAATCAAAACCTTCCAAACAAAACAGAGTTCATGACCAGATGACTTCACTGGTTGATTCTACTAAACATTGAAAAAATAATTTATACTCATCCTTCTTAAAGTCTTCCAAAATACAGAAGAGAAAGGAATACTTCTTGACTCATTCTATGTGGCCAGCATTAACCTGATTCCAAACTAGATAAAGACATCACAAGAAAGTTGCAAATCAGTGTCTCTCAATATAAATGTCAACAAATATATAAATTTCAATTTCAACAATATAAATTTCAACCTAGCAGTGAACCCAGCAACTAGTAATGAAATTATACATCATAAACAAGTTGGATTTATCCTAGGAATATAAAGGTGGTTCAATATTCACAACATCAATCTGTCATACCCCATATTAAGAAAATGAAGGAAAAAACCCATTTGAATATCTCAATTGATGGAAAACATACGTGGCACAGAACAACTCCTTTCAGAACGAAAACACCCAAAACTCTAGGATTTTAAGGGAAATTGCCAAACACAGTAAAAGATATCTATGAAAAACCTGTGGCTCACTCTATACCTAATGGTGAAGACTGAGTTTCCACCTACACTGAGGATCAAGACAGGGGTGCTGCTCTCATTGCTTCTGTTCAACACTGGGACCCTCACATCATGCTGACATGGATATAAAATGATCCAGACACTGAAAAACAGCTTGTTTCTAAAAGAGTGAAGTCTACAATTACCATGTAACCCACAAATTTCACTTTTAGGTGTCTAGACAAAAAGTATTAGAAACGCGTTTAGATAAAAACTTACACATACATTCATAACATTAGTATTCACTAGCTAAAAGGTGGAAACAATCCCAAGTTCATCTATAGATTAATGGATAAACAAAGTAAGTTATTTATACAATGAAATATTCTACCATACAGAGAAATAAAGTTCTGATAATATGACAATACAGATAAACCTCAAAACTATTATGCTAACTTAAAAAAGGCAGACACAAAATATCACCTTTATACAATTCTATTTATATTAAATATCTTTAATAGATACATCCACAGAGACAGAAAGCAATTAGTCATTGCTAAGGACTAGGGGAGGGGGAATGAAAAAACTACTTAATTAGTTAATTTTATATGCTTTGACTTACCTCCATAAAAAAACAAGAGAAGAATTAACATAGAATTAGAACTTTAGAAGACCACACACAAAAATAGACCTAATTATGTATAATAATTTTCCATATCATGTAATTGATATTAGCCAATAGAGAAAGCATTATTTACTAAGTGATGCAGGGACAATTATTTTTCTCTATGTTAAAGCAAACAAACAAGAAAAATATATCACACTTAAAAATATTTTGAAATTAAAATTAAAGCTTTCCTGAATAAATTTTATAATAATAATAATAAGGAGGAGGAGGAGGAGGATGACAATGAGGATGAGGACGAGGACGAGGACAATGATGATGATGACTAGGAGGAAAAAGGATCAGAAAGAGTAAATGGTATTAAAATATAGTGGAAACAATGTCCTCTGAGCTAAAGCAGCATGCAAATTTTATGACTAATTTTATAAAAATTTAAATATAGGTTATAATATTCTTTTTTATTTTTATTTTCTGTGGCACTGGAAATTGAACCCAGGGGCATTCTACCTCTAAATACACCCCAAGCCCTATTTTATTATTTTGAAGCAGGGCCTCACTAAATTGCTGAGGTTGGCCATGAACCTGCAATCCTCCTGTCTCAGGCTCCCTAGTAATGGGATTACAAACATGAGCTTAGTCTCTCATATCCTATGTTATAGCTAAAGAGAATTAATGATTATGGATCATTTCATATGATTTTATGATTTTTGATATATATATATAACATTCTCAAATTAATTTGTAATAATTCTTTAATAAGAATTAATAATTTAATAGAGACTTGAAAAGGAAACTCCCTTTTTGTTGTTGATACTGATTTTCTTAATACTTTTAACTGTGAAAAGAATACCTTTTAAAAATAAATGGCTAAGCTGGGCGTAGTGGCGCATGCTTGTAATCCCAGTACTTTGGGAGGCGGAGACCGGAGGATCCAGGTTCGCGGCCAGCCTCAGCTCTCTTGCTCTCTCTCCCTGTCTCTCTCTCTCTCTCTCTCTGTCTCTCTATTTCTCTCTCTCTCTCTCTCTCTCTCTCTCTCTCTCTCTCCTTAGTGAGGCCCTC
>PVJS01015937.1:0-38191 GCA_004027185.1 Glis glis
GTCTCCAGGTGCGGGGCCAAGGGCTCACCTGCCCCGTGTCCCCAGTGCCAGGGGTAGGGGTTCTCCGGGGGCAGGGCAGAGGGCTCACCTGCCCCGTGTCCCCAGTGCTGGGGGGAGGAGTTCTCTGGGAGCGGGGCCAAGAGCTCACCCACCCCACATCCCCAGTGCTGGAGGGGGTGTCTCCGGGGTTTTTCAATGTAGAATTCTACTACTTTTCTTTGGCTTGGATGGGATCTGAAAGTAAAATATGGACTAGAAAAGAGTGAGATAGGGCTTTGGTTGTGAATCATTAATGTATCCCTGTTTAGTGGGCTTCACACGTTAACTTAGAAGGATGATAATTTCTTAGGGCTGGAGGGCCATTTCCATCTGAGGACAGATGCTTCAAAGCAAAAATGGTCCCGAAATAATTTCTCAAAAGAAATCGAGTGTAAGACTGTTGTGGCTATGAAGGAGTACTTCAGAGCTTTACACAGTGTAAAACATTAAGCGCTACAGAAAATTCATTGTGTATAATGGTTACAATTATTGACTCTGTGAACTTTTTAGAAATGAAACTCTTTCATCAATGGTAATTTTTAAATGCTATTTCAAAGTAAACAGATCATTATATTGGTTTTTCTTTATATGTATCATTCTAATTGAAAATTAAGAATCAATTGTATTAAAACATATGGATTTCCTATTGTTTTTATTTTTCAGGAGTCACAGACTTCACCTATATAAATGCACCGTTTATGATAATATAAAAATAATAAACAGGAACTTCTATCCTGCTTTCCTACCCTGCCTTTATAACATCCACCACTCATGTTTAATATATTTAAAGGCCAGATGTGAGGCAGGGCTAGAATGGAGTCCACTGGAGATGGCGGGCTTTTAGTGGAAAAACTGGGCAGTGGCACTGCAAAGTCTCAGTGAGTAAACACATTAGGAGTTCTTTATACTCTGGAATGCTAAACATTCCTTACAAAAGAATGAGGTTGCTCTGACAAAGTAAGATTTCTAAGACTTTAAATTGAAAAATGCAACTTGTAAATATAATTTATTTATGAGCAAAACTTCCCAAAGATACATATGTAAAGGGCACACATAATGTATGCAAATATATAGAATAGGAATAGAACAAAAGACTGAAAGCCGTGGACAGTGGAGAAGGGAAGAACTTGTAGTTGCAAGTAAGAAGTGTAAGAAACCTCTGGATTTATTCCCATGTATATATGTTCAATTAGAATTTCTTACATAAGAATATAATCATGCAATATGGACATTAAATAATAAAGAATAATGTGATCAACATCATTAAAACAATCCTTCTTTAGGTTTTCTTGTTTTCAGAATCTCCATATCTGGTTTTAGTTTAGGAAGGCACACACATGCACACTCACACACACACCTCCTTTGTATTTCTGGTTTTAGTTTAGGAAGGCGTGCGCGCGCGCACACACACACACACACACACACACACACACACACACACACCCCTTCTTTGTATTTCCAGAAATTAAAGTTCTCATGGGGATCTCCATTTGCTCTTTGAGAAGTAGGCTATTTGGGAATATATTCTTCAACCAAACTGGCAGGGAAGGAGTTGTTGCTTGCATTGAGAACTGTACTTAATAGGAACAGAAAAAAAATTTTTTTTGGCATCACTTTAAGGGTAGAGAGTACATTAGTAAGGAAGCTGGCACAACTGCAGTCAATTTTAAGGAAAGAAGAGACTTAAAATGTTGCAGTCTTATGATCTGTTGGTCCTGTCTTCTGATTGCCCCGTGTGTCCTGACTTCACCATGTCCCTTAAAGGGATGTGAAATTTGGAATTGTGTTCTTAGAACATGGAACTGAGAACTTGGAGTTGTGGTCTGATGCTCCCTGCCATGAGAGGCATGTTTGGTGACTTCTGAAATGATGAAGTTTTGTTTTTGAAGCTGATAAATAAAAGACCATGGGGCATAGTTGTAAGACAGGTTGTCTTAGTCCATTTCCTCCTGCTATCATATACCTGAGACCTGGTAACTTATAAAGAAAACAAGTTTTTTACTTATGGTTCTGGAAGCTGGGGAATCCCTAGAGTGTGGCACCCAGCAGTTCAGGTCTCTCTTTTTCTTACAAAGCCACTAATACCATTATGAGGGCTCCATCCTCATGTCCTCATCAAATCCTATTTACCTCCTCCCTTCCTCCCTGCCTCCTCCCAAAACCCCACCTTCAAATAGTATTAACATATGAATTTAAGGATTAAGCTTCCAGCATCTCAACTTCTGGGGGCATATTCAAATCATAATACTGGGTTTCTTCAAATGACTTTCATCTAATCCAAAAGACAATACTATATTCTTGCTATGTGGACAAGATAATGATTTTAGAAACTTAAATTGTGTTTATTTGTTACAAATCTTTGGCTTTTAAGCTTAGAATGGGTAGCAGTGCCTAGAATTGTCTGAACTGATGAGTTTTCCCTCCTCGTTTTTCTGCCCCAACAGAGAAGAAAAGAACCCTGGTGTAGCTTCCTAAGTCCACTGTGAGAGGGAGAAAAGCCATGTTAGTAAAACACATGATAGAAGAGGAATTAAGACTTTTATTCCTGCTTTAGTTTATACCAGTTATGTGACCATGGATAAATTACCTCATCTCTTTGTGTTTCCATTTCCTCACTTTAAAAGTGGGATTAACTCTTTGCCTACCTCACACGACATTAGGGAAATAAATGAGATGTGTGTAGAAGCATTTAATAGGGAAGAGTAAAACAGTTCCTAAAACTAAAGTATCTCTATAGTTACGAAGATAATAGTAACTCACTTAGCCCCTCCCTGACCCACAGATTGGCTCACCCAGGCAGGCTCTTCTCTCAGAAACCCTGAGCTTTCCCTTCATGATCTTGGGACTTGTTTATTTTTCTCACAGGGCTATAAGTACCCCGGGGACAGAGTTCATGCCTTGCAGATCTACTTCTTTTTTCCCTTTTTCCTTTCTTTCTTTCTTTCTTTCTTTCTTTCTTTCTTTCTTTCTTCTTTCTTTCTTTCTTTCTTTCTTTTCTTTTCTTTTCTTTTCTTTTCTTTTCTTTTCTTTTCTTTTCTTTCTTTCTTTCTTTCTTTCTTTGTAGTACTGGGGATTAAACCCAGAGGTATTCTACCTCTGAGCTAATACCACTAGCCCTTTTAGCTCTCTTTCTTTCTTTCTTTCTTTCTTTCTTTCTTTCTTTCTTTCTCTCTCTCTCTCTCTCTTTCTCTCTTTCTTCCTTCCTTCCTTCCTTCCTTCCTTCCTTCCTTCCTTCCTCCCTTCCCTTCTCCTTCCTTCCTTCCTTCCTTCCTTCCTTCCTTCCTTCCTTTCTTCCTTCCTTCTTTCTTCCTTGTGGTGCTAGAGATTGAATCCATGGTCATTCTACCTCTAAGCTATACCCCCAACTCTTTTTATTTTTTGTTTTGTTTTGTTTTGAAACAGGATCTCATTAGGTTGCTGAGCTGTCCTTGAACCTACAATCCTCCTGTCTCGGCCTCCCAAGTACTGGGATTAGAGGTCTGTGTTACCATGCCTGGATTAATTTGAAACAGAGTCTTCCTAGGTTGCTGAGAGTCTTGCAACACTGTTGAGGCTATCCTTGAACCTACGATCCTCCTATCTCAGCCTCTCAAATACTGGGATTAGAGGCATGCACCACCATGGATCTATTTTGCTCATTGCTCTGTGGCCAGAGCCCAGTATGGAGTCTGACACATGGTAGACATGAAATGCATGAATTTAGAATGCATAATGGAGCCAAGTTTAATCATGAATTGCTGTGGTTATTATCTCTTTCCTTCATGCCAATTTGCCTCCAGCTGGTATCAGTACATCCCAGAGTTCTAACCTCTATTGATGTCTCTCCTGACTAAACACCCTCTCCCCAAGATACATTTCCAGAATTTAAAATGCCTCCTTTAGCTCTACCTACAGCTCAGATAGGGCTGTCATGATTCAGATCCAGAGTAACCCACCATATACCTGCTGGACAGCACCACTTGGAATCACCTACCTCAAATTCAACCTGTGCAAATGCACTCACATAATAGAACCTTTTACAGTCTTTTCTGATTCCATTGAGGATGTTACCATCCACTCAAGCTAGAAACTTGGGAAAGGGTGCCCCCCGCTATCCCTGGAATCTGAATGAAGTCAGCTACTTGAGTTTGGGCAGGTCATTTTACTTTCAAGCTTCAGTTTTCCTATTAATCCAGATGGGGGAACTAACAAAAGCTCTCTTTTACAGCTGATGCAAGAATTAGGAATATATATATACATATATACATACAAACATATATATATATTGCTAATATATATTCCTATTATATATGTATCACATATATATGCTAATATATGTATATATATATTTACGTTTGCTATTACATAAGAAAACTGAGGAGTGAGCTATTTATGAGTTCTAGGTAAGAACATTTCTAACAGAGGGAAGAGCAAGTACAAAGGCCATGAGCTATGACTGGAGGAACTGGGGGAAATATTGGGGGGAACTTCTAGGAAATTCAGAGTGGATGCAGCAGGGTAAGAAAGGGGGAGGTTGATGGGATGTATGCCAGAGATGTAGGAGGTAGAAGATTGGGACTCCATGAGTTCACGTAAGATCTTTGACTTTTACCTTTAGTGATGTAGAAAAACACTGGAGGATTTTGCCCTCACAGTCTGACTTAAATTGAATGGATCTGACCAATATATCCACAAAAGACTGAATGGGGAAAATTGTAAAAGCAACGCGACCAGCTAGGAGGTTTCCACTACAATGCAAGTGAGAATTGATGGGCCTAGGTGGTGATAGTATGGATGCTGCAAAAAGTAATTGGATCCTGAGGATGAATGTTAGTATTTAATAATGAATTCAATGAGAACAGAAAGATAAGGAGATGAGTCAAAGATGACACCAAGGTTTTTGGCCTGAGCAACTGTAAGAATAGTTTCTATGTACTTCGATGGCAAGAACTGATAAGTTTTTATGAGGAAAAAAGGCCTTATTTGGCAATATATTAAGCTTGATTTGAAATTATTAAAACAACTAAGTGTAGATGAGAAGATCATTGGATAAATGAGTCTGGAATTCAGGGGAGAGGTCAATTCAGGAGATAGGTCCAGGATGAAGAGATGAATGTTGGAGTCATGTGTAAATGGTCTTTAAAGCCAAAAATCTAGAAGACATCACCAAGTAAATGACCATAAGTAGAAAAAAGGCCCAAGACCAAGTCTTAGAGCACAACACACTTTAGAGGTTGGTGAGATGACTTGTATTAAACAAAGAAATATTAAAGGGGGGGTCAATGAAAAGGAGAAGCATTGTTATGGTTTCAATATAGAATGTCCTCTGGAAGAGCTCATGTATTGACAAGGCAAAATGTTCAGGGGTGAAATAATTGAATCACAAGGGATCTCATCTCATCGGTGGATAAATACATTGAAGGATTAATAGATTTACTGGGTAGTAAGGTAGGCAGGTAGGGTGTGGCTGACGGAGGTGGGTCACTGGGGGTGTGGCGTTGGTGACTATACATATGTCCCACATCCCCTCAATCCTCTCTTTCTGCTTCCCTCCACTTTGCCCTAAGCTCTGCAGACATGACCCAGCTTAACATAAACTATAACCTCTAAAACCTCCAGAACTGTGAACAAATAAATCTTCCTTCCTCTCAGTTGTGGTCATCAGGTATTTTGGGTCACAACAGTGAGAATGCTGGCTGAAACAAGCACCAAGGGTAGTGTCCTGGAATTATGGATGAGGGAGGGATAATCTGTCTAAAATGATGCTGCTAAGTCAAGATGAAGCTGACCATTGACTACTGGCTTTTTTTTTAACCAAGAATGTTAGTAAGGAGTCTTTCTTAATCATTTTTTCCAAAATAGGCTTAGGCTCCCTTTGTGCATCTCTATTTCTGTATTAAACAGATTGTTTTGGAATTATCTACTTTGTATTGTTTACACCACTGAATCTTAAACTATTTCAAGGGCAGAGGCTATGTTTTATATAGCACCTTTGCATCTATAGTCTTGATACATACAGCTATTGAATAAATATTTCTTGAAAGATTGCCAACTACTGAGATATAACTCATGGAGCTTCAAAGTTGTTAAGGAATATAAATCCCAAAGCAATAGTTTTGAAGTCAGGAAATTCAATTTTGTTCACAAAGGAAGTACATGGGGACTAATTTCTTTTTACAGGAGTTTTTACTTCCTAGGGCTTGGCATAATATGACTTGACTGCAGTAGAAGAGGAATATGAAATTATTACCTATATTCATTTGTATTTAGCCCAGTTGGTTCTAGTACTTTCCAATCTTTTTCACATCATGACATGCATTAAAAAATAGTGTTTTTAGAGTGTACAAG
Organism: Glis glis; assembly: GCA_004027185.1. Classification (NCBI taxonomy): domain Eukaryota; kingdom Metazoa; phylum Chordata; class Mammalia; order Rodentia; family Gliridae; genus Glis; species Glis glis. The sequence goes on from PVJS01015937.1 coordinate 6,367, forward strand.
GATACATGGATGAAGCTTTACATAGTGCCATGGGCTATGAATACATACCCTGCATCTCTCCCTGCTATTCTAAGAGCTGAAGAAGAACCATATTTTCCACTTTTAACCATTAATGTCAAAGCAGTTAAGAAACTTTAGGATAGAGAATGTAATGGGCTGATTTGTTTCCTCCATAACTTCATGTCCATTCATAACCTCAGAATGTGTCTTTATTTGGAAATAATGTGTTTTCAGTTTTAATTAAGTGAAGTTGAGGTCATGCTGGATGGGGGGGTGGTAAATCCAATCACTTGTGTCTTCACAGGAAGAAGAGAGACACAGACACATGGGGAGAATCCTATGAGCTGGTGGAGGCAGAGATGGGATTGATGCATCTATAAGCTAAAGAACATCAAGAATTGCCAGAAAGATACCAGAAGCCAGGAGAGAGGCATGGAACGGATTCTCCCCCAGACCCTCCAGATCTTCCAGCAGGAACTAAACCTGATACCTTGCTTTCAGTTTTATGGTCTTCAGAACAGTGAGAAAACAAATATCTGATGTTTTAAGCCAGACAGTTTGTAGCAATTTGTTATGGTGACCCTATGAAACCAATATAAGTCATAATACAAAATAATGTAAAATCATGGGTATTTTTTGAAATGCAAGCTCAGATTTGTCGATGTCTGCCTGGCTATGGACCAAAAACAGAGAAGAGCCCATTGCTCCCTCTAATTACAGCAATTTATAAAATACATTCCATCAGACACACATTAGGATTCCTCCATAAGCTGGGTAGTGATAGGAGCATGCTTAGATCATTGTGTCTCAGTGTGGTCCTCAGAACAGCAGCATCAGTAGAACCTGGAAGGTTGTTAGATGCACACAGTCATGGTCCCTCCTGAACCTGCTCAATCAGAAACTGAAGGTGGGGTCCCTCAAGAAGCTCTCTAGGGGATTCTGATGCATACTAAGATTCTAGAACCATCTCCTTAAAAAAATTGCATATCTTTCTCCATAGTGCCAGGTAGCTTATGGCCAGTTTTCTTTCCTTTAGGTTGCCATAAGAATTATTTTCCTTTCCCATCAAACACCAGAAAACCCTGCATGATCAACTTTAGCTTTTACTTTTTGTCTTTTCTAAGGTTCTGAACATACAAAGATGCTATAGTGATCAAATTTAAGCAGAAGAGGGTTGTCCATTAATTTCACTTCTCTTGAGGACCAGGTACATCCTGGAGATTCCCTACCTCATCTGTCTCTCATCTTTCCCCCAATCCTGGAAAATAACTGCTCAATAGTGGGATATTAGACCTAGTGGGAAATGGAGGAATGAGTGTGGTTGAGTCATACCATGATTGCCACCATTCTGGATGTATATATTTAAAGTGCAAGATTTGCTGATGTTTGGTCAGTAGCATCAGGTCTAAAGCAAGATTGCCTGTGTTCATATTCTAACTACTACACACTAAATCTGTGACCCAGGCAAGTCACTCAACTCCTTTTATGCTTCACTTGACCCTTCTAAAAAACCGGGAGAATAATTCACTTGCCACATGGGGTTATTGAAAGGATGAAATGACTAATACCTGTGAAATTCTTACAACACTGGCTAGCATGCATCAACGCTATGTAAACTAGTGTTTAGATGATGGTTGATTTTATCATCTTCATCATCATAATCATCATCACATTTTAAAGATAAAATTACACTGACTCTTCCATCACACTGGTAGCCTTTGAGTTTTTATGGTTCATAATCAAGATATCAGGGTTCAGCCTTTGATAAATTGTTTCATGATGTTAGTTCTATATTTTCACCAGAACTCTCTCTGAGCAGGGATCATGTCTTGTTCTTTCTTTGTACTGCCCATAAAATGTGGGGAAATTAGCCACATATATTATGTCCTAAGCATTGAGATTTGTAGTGATGTCTGTTTTGTGGATGAAAGACCAGGTTGGGACTAGAAGAGGTGATGGTTCCCATTCTGTACTCAGCTCTCTGCACCCATTAACTGTGATCCTTAGTACAACCCTAAGAGACAGGTAATATAATTCCAATTATGTTTATTATGATGAAACTTTCATAAGAAATACATGAGCATATGCTTGTGATGAAACATCGAAACAACTAAGTGCATTTTATTGATTTGAATTCTGTGTATATAAAGCACTAAATTTACATATAACCACAGGACTGTTTTTAGCTCTCCTGGCTTATCATTTTATCTTCATGTGAACCAGTTACTTGGTTTTCAATTATTATGAGTTTATTATATTTGATATATGATATATATACTTCCCTCTCACGTCTCTTTCTTCCTTTTCAAAAATCTCTTGGTTGTATCAAAGAAAAATTGCATCAGATGGAGTTAACCAAGCAAGAAAGACTTTACTCAGGACTGTCATAATAGGGGTTAAGACCATGGCAATAGAGAAAAGATTGAACTCAACTCAGCTGAAACAAAAGGCAGTTTTTTAAAGCATTGGGGTTAGCTAGTGCAAAAATGCTGGAGGACTTTAGGAAGGAGACTAGGCAATGTGATTAGGACTTCTGTGGTTGCTGATTGGTGCTTTTCGAAGTTAGGTGCCTACCCTCCTCAGAGACTAGGCAATAGGGACACTGTCTCCCTTTCTCCCTCCGTCCCTCCTTTTCCTTCCTTCCTTCCTTCCTTCCTTCCTTCCTTCCTTCCTTCCTTTCTTTTCCTCTTTCTCTCTTTCTCTTTCACTCTCTTTTGTGGTACTGGGCTATACTACCTCTTTACCTCTGAGCTATACTACCCCAGTCCTTTGTAAAATTTTTATTTTTAAAATTTATTTATTTAGTGTGTGTGTGTGTGTGTGTGTGTGTGTGTGTGTGTGTCTGTTTGTGTGGTACTAGGGATGGAACCCAGGGGCTTTCTACCTCCAGGCTATACCCCCGGCCCTATTTTATTTTTTATTTGAAAACAGGGTTTTGCTAGGTTGCTGAGAGCCTCGCTAAGTTGCTGAGGCTGGCTTCAAACCTGCGATCCTCCTGTATCAGCCTCCCAAGTACTAGGATTATAGGCATGCGCCACCATGCCCAGCAATTTTTTTACTTTGAAACAGGGTCTACCTAAGATACCACACACTGGCCTCCAGTCTGGGATCCTCCTGTCTCAGCCTCCCAAGTACCAGGATTACAGGCCTGTGCCACTGCTTCCAATCAAAGTGCTATCTTCCTTGATGATTATATTTCAAAAGGATTGCTCCCAGGTCCTTGAGAAACAAGTTTCTGGGCTATGAAACTGCAAGAGGCTGGGAGACGATGAACATCTCAAAAGGGCAGAGTTAGAACGAACAAGTGTGTATGTGTTTAAAGTAAACACAATATGGGAGGTCATACTTTTATGGTCTGGAAGAAATCTGTCTAAACTTCAGTGAAGCTGAGGAGAGCTTTAAGGCTGTCTTGGTCATTTGCTTTCTGTGTGTTTCCCCCACATGAACATCAAAATCAGCTTGTCAAGATGCTAAAGGAGCTTGCTGGGATTTTGACTTGGATTCTTAAATTCATAAACTAAATTTGAAAAGAAGTATTTTTTTCATTAAGGATAATGGTCTTTACATTTAAAAAATTCATATTTTCAGTGAATTTTGATATTCTAACTTGTGTCCTATATAATTCTAATAAAATATATTCCTTGGTACTTGATATTTTGGCATGACATTTTTTTCATTGTATTTTTCTGAAAGATCATTGTGGTGTATTGGAAAGTTATTTATTTTTTGTTGCTTTTGCTAAGCTCTCATTATTTCTAAACATTTTAATTAATTATCTTTGAATTTTCTAGAGAGATAATTATATCTCAAAATAATGACATACTGGCATTCCATTCCAGTGTTAACTCCCTTATTTTATAGATGAAAAGGAAATGAGGAAGTGGAGGGATTAAATTTGTCAGTTCCTAATATGTGATAGACCTTGGATTTTGAGTATTCTCTAATTCCACAGTGTATGCTCATGCTATACTGACACATAACTATTTCTCAGGCTTTATTTTTCAGGAACATTTATTAATTCTCTAAATTTTAATTTCATTGTGTATGTCAGTTGCAATAATTTATGCGACTCTTTGAAAAAGCAAAAAATGTATATTTTGTCAATAAATTCTGATAATTGAATAGAAACAATAGCAACAAAAAGATAAAATTGTTAAGTGTCTGAGGTAGGAGACTAATCTTACTATTCTAATATTGTTGTTTTATTCCAAGAGCCTAATAGTTGGTTGGATATATTATAAACTATTTTAATGATTGATTAATACATTGCTTTTTAAATTTTTCTTTATATAATTTTTAGTAATCCACTGCCAGATTCTCAAGAATTTATAGAAGGAAGATCCTATTATATCACTATAAAACATGTTAAATTAATTTATTGCTTATAAATATTAAAACTTTATAATCTGGGTTATATGAGGATTGAACAAAAATATGCAGCTTGTCTTCAGGTTTCTTAAATTTTTTTTTGTAGGCTGGTTGCCATGATAACTAATATGCTTCAACTATGCTGCTATGCATTAAATATCATGGAAATGTACATCTGCACTGGATTTTCCTTTGTTTCTTTGTTTCTAAAGTGCTGAGTTCTGCTCCAAATTTTGGACTGAAATCAAATCTGGGAAGTTCTGGCAATGTTGCTGAAATGATATACCAGGATATTATCCTTTAATGAAACAAGTATAGAGAGCTGATTGATATATGGAACAATTTTTTGCATCATTACCTATCTTGATTATATACAAATAGTCTTTCATTTTCATATTTGAAAGAACCATTTTATTTTTAATATGTTTATTTTGAAATTTGATATCTTACTTGGCAACAGTATTAAATCCTACAAAAGTTTTTATACAAGATCCTTCTGAAACCAAGAAAGATATTTTCAGTGTATCCTCTAAATATGACATTTAACTAAAATGTACTTCCTTTTGCCTGACTCCTTCTTCTCTGAAGAACAAAGCTGAGTATCTATTGCCCACTTCAGGCTAATATGGCCATTTTTAAAGCACATGTGAAGTCTTTCAAACACATAGCATTTTCTTACCATAGGGATGTTTTTATGTGGCATTTTTAAGATTCAATTTTTAAACTATTCTTTCATTTTAAATGGGTCTTAATGCCTGGAATGGAATTATAAAAGCTGCCTCTCTGTGCATCCTGTTCCTAGCATGGTTGGAATTTTTAACACTGACTCTGTGCCTGGGATGAGAATATAAAGTGTAGTGCTACAGTTTGGAAAAGACAAACTGATTCTCTTCTTGGCATCTGCTGAGTATCTCTGTCTCTGACAACTCATTGAACGAATATTAAAATCAATAGAAACCTTTGGTATTCCACACACATCTGGGTTTTGGTTCTATTTGTCTTCATATATTAGGTGACCTTAGTGATGAGAAGATTAGAACCAAGGAATCCATTTATTTGGAACCCCCAGAAATGATTTAGTTGATTCCTTTATGTCAAACAAAACTAGTTCAGTGGAAACCACAGACTGAAGTCTGTAACTGGTCACCAAGCAGATTTTAGAAGTGCAATCCTAATAACAAAAGTTTATCTTCACATCTGGTTGGATTTGACATGCAGCTGTGTTTAACTTTATTAATACATGGGAGAAAATTGGTATCTTTTTCTTAGATTATAAATGCAACCAACAAGGTTGGATATTATGCATATAATTTATATATGACCTACCAAAATAACTCTGCAAGGCATATATTATTATCAACACTTCACTGATAAGAAAATAATCCAATGAAGTTGAGGACTTGCCTGACGTCACATGTGTGGGAAGTGAGAGCCAGGATAAGAACACAAGTTTGACTCCAAAGCCTGTGCTACATCAAAGCTTTGACTATTTTTTTCTTCTCTGTAATTGAACATCCAGCGGCAGGTGACTTTCTTACTTTTCCAACATCTAAAATAAAAAAAAATGTCTGTGAGTGATTTAAAAGAAAAACATATTTAAATCTATGTCTGTCATATAAAGATATAGCTTGGTGTCATCCAAAAACCTAATCTGAATGTTCTGAATTCTGTCCATCTCATTCACTGCCAACTATAAAAATACAATTTCCATGCTTGATCTATATGGGTATCACAAGCTGACTTTATGATCAAATTAATTGACAATGGCAAAATAGAAACTTCAATTCATACTCTCTACAATCAGACACATTCCTAAAGGGTTTGTAATGACATTTATTCTAGATAATAGCTTTCAAAGGTTCCAAAACATTTCACCTTTAACTGTATTTCTTGAAAACATGTGATTTCTTATTTATATTCAGTGAATGAATGTCCTAAAAAATCTATTTTTTCCATAAACTAGCCCATCAAATCTTACTTTAAAAGCTGGCAACTTTCCTCTCAGCCAGAATATACTCAGAGTATTTTTGAGAACAGATAACCCAGACTGCAGACACAGATAAAGACAATCTGTGCAGCTCTCTCTTGGGAAGATAAATTGACTGCTTAGTAACCATCTGGATTGCATCATTATTGAGCTGAATGGACATCAATATATTTTCCTGAATTCTCATAGAATTTTGTAGGGGACAGACAGCACAAGGGTGGGAAGCTGATTATTTTGCATCATTTCAAGGTCTTCGTTGCTGTGCACTGTTGAGGTACACACCATGAGTCACTCACATATTTCCTACTCACTGAACTCTGAGTCTCTGATTCCAACTCCCTCCTATGTCAAATATTGGATACTTTCATTGTTTACACTTCTGAATTACCTCTAACATTTAACGTTTTATTTATTTTCCTTTTACATGATGACTTTTTTCCTTTTTATGGTGATTCTTCCCAAAGATCAGCTTTGTGAGACATACATATATTGGATTGCTAGTTGAGTTTGAGCTCATACTCAGTTGTGGAGCAGTTGACTTCTTGTGTATAGAGTTCTGTGGATATGTTGGATTAAGAAGATCATGTGCCGCACTTTGATATTTCACTTTTTCTCTTAGATTATATTTTCTTTGACATAAATTACAGCATAATCTCAATATGCACTAATTTTTCCAAATATAGGGCAACCAAATGAATCCTTTGTTATTATGAATGGAAGGAATTTATTAACAGATGAATTGACATTTTTGTTTCTTGAAAGCAATTATTTAACTCCACAATTTCCTCCTTTCCTTAGCAAATACTTTCTGCTCATCTCCAATTTTTAACAACTATTCCAGAAATTTTATGGCAGCCATTGAACTATAGGGCATAAGTTCACTATTGCTCAAAACTGAGCCTTTAAAATAATCTTTGATCTTTACCAATCTAATAAGTACATTATGAGAGTAAAATACTGTGTGAAAGAGTTATAACACTCCAATGCCATTTGCCATCTTTGTGCACTAATGAATGCTAAGAGGAAAAAAATATTGTCTCTTATAAGACAAAGACAATACAGTGTCATCAGGCTTTAAGATTACAAATGAGGCATTACTTTTATTTCACAACTAAGAGAATTTGCTTTCAACATGTGCATAAAATTTATGAAAGTAGAAGAAATCCAGTTAATTGTATACATGGACATTTCTATTTAGCAATAAGTTGCATAATCACTGGACTACTAATATAATAACCATAAAGATAGGTAGAATGGTGGTAGTAGATGGGGAAGAAGCCAGTGGATCCTAAGTTAAGTTCATTGAGGAGCTAAAAATCAGTTCTTCTCTGGACAATGGTTTTCTTTATTCCATATATATATGGAATGAAGACACATATATATATTTAATTACTTCCAATGATCTAATTGGAATATGTATAATTCCAATGATATATATCCCAATAATTAGTTTCATTAATTATATATTTATATCTTCCATTTATATATATCTTTGTAATATTATTTATTGACTCTTGCTAACACACTTGGAGCAGAGGCAAAAGGCAGTCTGGGTATAAATGATAAACTCATCTCTCTCACTCAGTATGTCTTTTACATATGTAATAAAAAGTGTTTTGTCTTTGAAAATGCTGGAGATTCTTTTCAAATATGATTTCAGCAGTAAGCAAGGAATATCTTAGTCTCTTAAAAATGGCAATGTTGGTAATGCCAAGAAATGTGCTGACATATCTTCTTTTACTTACTAAATGCCAAGAAAACACAAAATACTCTGCCACCATGTGAACTCTCTGCCTTCTATCTAGAGCAAGCAGTGGACAGAGAATTGCCATTCTAGGGGAATGCTGTGCACTGGGCAGGTTCCAAGAACAGTTACCTACTGTTCATGATTACGCTTGTTACAAAAATGGCTATTTCAGACTTGGCAACAATTTTGATTCCAACATCACCTTTTCCATTGAACACTACCCCTGAGAAAGTCCTGGCAGTAATTAAAGCTGGTCTTCAATTATGCTTCAGTGTATGTGAGAATTATGCCCCATAGGTCTTGCTGCACCATATGGATTTTGTATGGGGAAAACAAAGAGATGGGGTGACTTCTTGAGGACCTTTTGGGATTGGAACAGAGGGAGGTAGGTGCTGGGTGAACATTTCAGAGAAGCGAGGCAATTTAGTTTAAAAGTTAAAGGGAGAGCTTTGAAATTTAGGCAGCCTGAATCCCAGGACTACTACATTTTAATGTATGAATTTGTGCAAGTTACTTATTCTCTTATAGTTTTAGTTTCTTCATCAGGGAAATGGCCTGTAATGGTTACCTATGTCATAAGAAGGTAGTGAAGAAAAATGAGTTTTTTTATACATAAAATACTTGATGCATAGATATGACTAATGACACTATCATCATCACCATCACCATCATCAGCATCAGCATCAGCATCAATGGGAGATCTGTGATTTTATCTTAAATGATGGATTTAAGAGGGTAAATCCTATTGATGTAGCTCCATTTCATAGACCACCAAAAAGATAGTCTGTTTTAGGTTTTTAATATTAGTAAATATACTTGTCAGATATAGAATGATTCGTGTGTGTGTGTGTGTGTGTGTGTGTGTGTGTGTGTGTGTTACTAGGGATTGAACCCAGGCCATTCTAACTCTCAACTACATGTCCAGCCCTTTTTATTTTTTGTTTTAAAACAGGGTCTCGCTAGTTTGTTGAAAGTCTCACTACATTGCCAAGGCTGTTCTCGAACCTGCAATCCTTCTGTCTCAACCTCCCAAGTACGGGATTACAGGTGTGCACCACCACTACACCTGACTTCTATAATGATTCCTGATCTTGACTATTATATAGGATTCCAATTAGTCAGTTGTTTTAAATAAGGAACTTTAGAAAACAGCAAAAGGAATTAATTGATTCAAAGCTAATGAGAATAAGCAGAAAAAAGTTATATGTTGTATGGTTTATGTTCAACGAATGAACATAAGTGAATGTATGGGTTGATCTTATACATACTTTTTGGGGAAACAAAATGATTGAGATTGGAAGAATGACTCTTGGTGATTTTGAAAGAGGCTTTAGGCTGAGCAGGAAGATTGAGAGTGGGCTGAACTTTTGGTATTTCCTTCCCAAATGGTACTTCATTAGTTATTTCTTTGCTTGCGCTTAAAATGTTAGATGGAAATATCAGCAAAGGTGAGATAAGGGTTCATAGTCTCTAGTTTCTTCCTCACGTTTCTAGCCCAGTGTTTCATGCTCTACAGCTTTAAACCTTGATGTCTGTACATCATTCTCAAGTGTTACTTCTTATAAGGAAATAATGAAATAAAGGTGAAATGATGTTCAGAGCCAAAAGCAAAACTTTTGATGTTGCATCTCTAGGGCAAAAACAAAAACAAAAATACCAACAACAGAAACAAACACTCTACCTTTTTTCTAACCCTCATATTTTGTATCTTCAGCTTGTTCACTGTTTATTAGTTGCTAAAAGCAGTTGTCTAAAAATAGGACAATTTGAGCTTCCATATTGCTTTTGATATTTAGTCATTTGCCTTATAATTTCTTGGTGTTCAGAAGACATATTTTAATTACAGAACCATATGTGACTTGATGATCTATTATTTATAGAAATGTCCTATATAATAACCACTTTTATTATGGAACTATAAAATGTTATGGGAGATAATTTCTAAAATAGACCTCATGTCAATATGGTAGATTGAACTGGAAAAACACCCCTTTCTACTTCAAACACATAGATAATGTTGATCATTAGGCTACAATAATACAGAAATTGGGTGGGAAGAGATCAGAGTTAAAGTTATTTAAGAGAAGAATAGAGATATTAACCTTCAATCTTGTTAAGTAGTCACATGAAAATGTTAAAGTTAGCTACTTAGAGTACATAACTTATAAATAAGTAGGTGGTTGGAAGATTAATAAAGAAAACTGGCAAACTCAATCCAACAGAGACAGAAAAAGAGAAATATAATCTAAAAAGACTAAGTAGGTAATAAAATGACAGAAAAAGCAAAATTTATCAGGAATTATATAAGAAATAAAATTAAATTATATAGTACATAAAATAAATAATTAAGGGATGTAACTTAGAAATATTAAAAATATTAAAAAATATAGAAAAAATTTGGTAGGCAAACACTAAGTCAAAGAAAGCTACTATATTATTATTATTATTATTATTATTATTATATTTTTTTTATTTTGCAGTACCGGGGATTGAATCCAGGGGTGTTCTACCTCCGCTCTACACCCCCGGCCCTATTTTTTTATACTTTATTTTGAAACCGGGTCTCACGAAGTTGCGGAGGGCCTCACGAGGTAGAGAGAGAGAGAAAGAGAGAGAGAAAGAGAGAGAGAGAGAGAGAGAGAGAGAGAGAGAGACAGGGAGAGAGAGAGAGAGAGAGAGGGCTGAGGTTGGCCGCGAACCCGGATCCTCTGGTCTCCACCTCCCAAAGTACTGGGATTACAAGTGTGCGCCACCATGCCCGGCCTATAATAATATTATATCAGACAAAATATACTTAAAGCAAAATCCTTAATAGGGATAGTGTCAGTACTTAATGTCAAAAGGAAAATTTCACCAATATTGTAAAGCACTAAGTACAATAACATCATAGTCTCAAAATATAGAAAACAAATATTTATTGTATTGCAGGATCACGTATCTTCACTACATACGTAAACTCATATGGTGTTATCCCTAAAGAAAAGGAAGACGGTAAAACCCTATATTCCCAAATGCTTCTTTCTGTTCCCCAAATCCTAGCCAAGTTAAGGGAACAATAAGGGCCAGACTGGGCCAAAATGCCCAGATATATATTATTTTGAAGGACATTGACTTTCTTTCACATATTCTGGGAATTAGGACAAGTTAGTGTTATCTGTAAAAAGCTGCTTTCTCGTATACACATCAAGACAGCAGCTTCTTGGGATGCTGGTCGTACAAGGTAAAAAGCAAACTAAGCAAATTAATGATGTCACTGCTTCTGTAGCCCAACTTATAAAATCACCATCAGAAGGAAGTGCGCATCTAAGCAGCTGCCCTTGGACAAAGTGTCTTGAGGGATAGAAGGTGCTACTTTCTGGCAGAGCACCTGAGGCACGGTATAAAACAGAGGTGCACCTGTCCAGCCAGTCCACATTGGACCTTCCCCTGTAAGCATTTCTCAATAAACCTTATTTCTCATATCCCATCTCTGGGTGTTTTCTTTGGTCTCTTGGTAACCTATCCCACTGCTTTAGTACAACTGGGATGTGAATGTTATACACACACACACACACACACACACACACACACACAGTGGCAACTGCATGGTTATAGATGCGCTAATAATTTGATCATGGTCATCATTTTACAAAGTATATCATCAAATAATCATGTGGTACACCATACCATGAATATATAAAACTTTAATTTGTCAATTATACGTCAATAAAGCTGGGGAAAAGTAAACTTATCTCCTTTAATTGTTGAGTAAGTAAGAAAATCATAAGTTACAAAATGTCCAAAAATGATTTGAAATTTCTTTTAAGTTAAAATAGAACTATAATAGGGGTGATCTTTGCATTACACTAATTCTTAAGATAGTAGTTCTTATCTTACATAAAGAATCTCTATAGCTATACATAATAGATCTTTTCTTATTTTTATAAATTTAAAATGTGAGTATGGGAAAAATAATTGGAAAATATTGACTAAGGATACACATTAGGAGAATGGAATTGCTCACTTTTTCTTTAGTCTTCAACAATAAATAGGTAATTGTGAACTTCACAGCAATCACGTCAAAAGTAGGTTGGAAATGACATAGTTAGAAATCATAGATATGTTTTTGCCATAGTTTATTTTTGGTGGCCATGGAAAAATGGGGCTTGTGCTAATATGTTTGGCAACAAGAAAAACAATTAACATTGAATCCTGAATTTTAAAGAATCTGGTCAATAATCCATTCACTCATCCAATCATTTATTCATGGGATAATTGACTACTGGGCAAAGCATCATCATGTAGGAGAGACAATGTCCAGAAATAACTCTAGTTTAGGGTGAAAATTATGCCTGCCATACAAGTAAAAGCTCAGTGGAAATTTTAGGAGAAAGAGAATCATTTTCACTGAGGGGAAGAGGGAGTGATGTTTTTAATTTTCCTTGAAAGATAGCATTTGAATATTGTAGAGCTTGGGGAAGCAAATAGAATGTGCAAAAATATTATGTAATAAAGAACAAGAATTACCTGGGGATACTGACTTGTTTGGTAGAGGGAATGTTGTAAGTGTGAGGAGGGTAGTGAGAAAGGAATTTGAAAAAAGCAAAATTTTTTGGCCAGATTGTGAAGGGCTTTAACATCAGGGTGAGCATTTTGGCTAAGGAGTTGCATGAAGCCTTTCAGAAACTATGCCCTGTTATTGCTATTATTGGGAAAATTCTGCTAAAGAAATAGAATAGAACAAAAATAAGAAAGAACATTTTATTCATTTATTCTTATGTTTACCCTGTTGTTGTTTTTCTAAGTTAGGATTGATTTTTTTAAACAAAATAACCACAATATCTAAAACAAAGTTGCCAAAAAAATAGGAATAGAATTGTAAAGTAAAGTTGACTGAAGGAAAGATGATGAAACAAGTAGATGAAAGAAACTGAGGCGAAGAACATTTATGGGGAATTTTTGAGTACTATGCATTATTTATTTAATAACTACTTTTGAGCATATATATGTTAGGATTTGTGCAAGGTGCTGAATGAGCTAGTTAGAAAGTTTTAAGAGTTTGATTTCCCGTGTGCAGTGTTCCTACTACAGAGGCCAGCCTGAGCTAAAATTGGAAATTAGACAATCTTGGAGCACCAAATACCAAAGAGAGAGTGGGCTTTGCTGTCCTAACTTGGGGTTTAGGCCACAGCTCTGGCACAAAGCTGTAATTTGGGGGAAGTCTCCAGGACTTCAGGGCTTCAGTTCAATTATCCCTGTTCTTATACTGACACTCTTATAACAGGGAAAAGCCTCCCTGCTCTACCTACCTTCTGGGTCCCTGGTATTTCACAATGTAATGATGGAAGTGAAATGGATTTAATCTCATTATTGTCCTTGTTCTTCTAAAAAAATCTTAAGTCTGTCTTGAGTTATACATTCTGGGTTGTAGCCATTTGTCTTTTAGTTGACACAGCCTCTCTTGAAAGTATTTCCATTTAAATATTGAAGTCTGGGAACTTCTGAGGAAGGAAATTGCCTTGGTGAAAATTCAGGCACCTTAATGGTATAAGTCACTTCACCTTCTGGTCTTTCAATCTCCCCACCTGTGTAATTAAAAGGTTCACAAACTGATTGCACAGCAGATTCTCCTGATGAGCTTTCAATATAAATTCCTGGGCCCCATCCCAGACCTATCAAATCAGAATGATAGAAAATAATCATGGAGGGTAGGAACATTTAAAATGAATAATGAAAAGACTGCAGTTGCAATCATAATCAGGGACATAGAGTCTATCTGTAAAACACTAGAATTACCCAGTGCCAGGTTTTAAAAGTTCTCTAGATTATCTGGATGTACCCTTGCAAATTCTCTTCTCCAGTTGACTTAAGCCTGTGGTGCCTAACTTCAAATGCGAATGAATCTGTTGCCTATTATACATCGAAAGATGCATGATGTCTAATAAAATGAATTATGATATTTACAGTAATTATAATAACAAAATAATAGTAAACACATTGGCCAGTTCAGTGTGATATCTTTGGGATGACAGGGTTTGACATGACACTATAACCCCTTTGATTGATAAAACAAAATGGCTGGACATATCGCACTTAACTTTAAAGGCTCAGTAAGCTATATTCCTCAAAGTGTAAGTCTTATAGATTTTTGGCACTGGGTGCAGTGCTGCATGCCTGTAAACCTAGTACTTGAGAGGCTGAGACTGGAGGATCGCAGGTTTGAGGACAGCCTCAGCATCATAGCAAGGCTCTCAGCAACCTAGGGAGACCATGTTTAAAAATTAAAAAATAAAATAGGGCTGGAGGTGTAGCTCAGAGGTAAACTGGCCCTGGGTTCAATCCACACACATTTGGCAGCAACTATTAGTAATTGGAATTTTTGCCTACTTATATTTTTAGGTTGGCTAGAAATTAACATCACTATGTTTAATAATGAAATAAGAAGATCTGAGAAAATGGAAAATACAAAGTAAAAATCATTATTTGGTGCTATAGAATACAAATTTAACCTTTTGTGAATTCAGACATTACAGAACAGGTGACCTTTAAAGGATTCTGCTGCCCTCGACAATGTGTAGGCACGGGTCCCCATACTAGATATTATTATCCAGCAAAGTTGGGTTCATTTTTGTCTGACTTCCAGATTTACTTCCAATTTTAACAGGAAAAGCAGAATACATCTTAAAAATAATAAAGTTTACCTTTACTTGGGCTAGTGGTTAGCATAACAGCTAGAACAGCAAAGCATTAGGATTTTTTTTTTGCGGTACCGGGGATTGAACCCAGGGGCGTTCTACCTCCGTGCTACACACCCCCGGCCCTATTTTTTTATACTTTATTTTGAAACTGGGTCTCATGTAGTTGCGGAGGGCTTTACTAGGTAGAGAGAGAGAGAGAGAGAGAGAGAGAGCGAGAGCTGAGGCTGGCCGTGAACCTCTGGTCTCCACCTCCCAAAGTACTGGGATTACAAGCGTGTGCCACCACGCCCAGCTGCATTAGGATTTTTTAAAATTGATTTTATTCATGTCAGATTCAAATAAGTCATTGATTTGAGAAAAGTACTTTAGTGGATATGTGTTAGTTAAAAATGGTGGTGAGCTTGTGCCTGAAATGAATATTCCAAGGCTTGGTGAAATACTTTAATTTTGAAATTTCATATGGTTTTCATAATTACCTCAGGCACTTTCTGTCTGAATATAACATTAACAGTGCTATTTCCAGAACATACTATGAAAAAGTAAAAATCACTTCCCACATTAAAAGGAAAGGAAGCACAGATGGCCATTAATGATGAGGACAGGGGACGACAATCATGGAAGCTCTGAAGCTTAAAAATAAGTATTAGAGTGGCTGTAGTATTAATCATCCAGAGACATAGATTTTATTCACATTAACCAAATGCCAGATAAAGAATAGAAGCAAAACTCCTCTTTATTGATTGTTTTGACCACATCATTCCATTCAGGTAACTGACTTTGTCATTTTCACGACAATTCCCAATTTGTGAATTTAAGAATATCTACCACCACTTTTTAAAATTTTCTTATCTGTAAATAAATAGTATGTTTATCTACCAATTTCATTTCTCACACAGATGAGACTTAACTAGAACTCTTAAGAGGGAATTAATATAAACATACAAAGCTTTTTAATAGACAGTTTAAGTTGAATTTTTTTTCGAAAAAAGAAATTAAGGCAGAGTGCCCATGATCTCTTGACCACAGAACTTTTACTAATATCTAGGTGAATTTATTAAAACAAAACAGAACAAAGAACAGATATAAAAATAGTCCGTGGTTTCCCGAGCTATGTAGATGTCTGCCGTTATTATTGTCTTAAAATTCATATTTATTATCTCATGTGCATGATACTGCTGTCAGCATTGTCTAGACAGGGCAACCCAAATCCCCACTGCTTCATGCATATCTGCACAGTCAGTTTGCATTCTTACAGAACCATGAAGCTGTGCATTAGGTCCTAAAAATATCCAGATGCGAAGCAATAAAAATGTTAAAACATTAGGAGAACAGGGGAAGCATTTCAATTTTATAAATGTAATTAGAACAAGCTAATTTTACCCCAAATAGCACCAAGAAGACTTTGTAGCAATATAAAAACAAGAATTTAAAATGGCAAATGAAAGTGAAAAGCATACTGACCTTTCATTACTGACCTTTCTTTGAAAATAAACTATTCAACATCAGATTATCAACAGAAATATAGGTCTGGGTGTGTCTGTTATGAAATGTTGGTGGAGACTTTACCCACCACCCATATTTAAAATTGCAATATAGTTTTACACTGTAAATCCAAGCAAAAAAAAAAAAAAAAAGAAACCCTCAAGACCTGATTTGACATTTCCCTTGAGAGTGGATAATTCTTTAAAAGGTTGGCAGAATGCCAGCAGGAAAAAGAAACTACTAGTGTCATTATTGGTCTAATTTGTCCTCTTTCTGGATGAGAACATACAATTAGAATTATTCTCCATCATTCTCCATTATTATTCTCCATACAATTAGAATCATTCTCCATCAAAACGTTTGGCAAATCCCAAACTTTCAAATCACCTCTTGGATAGGGATTAATTTCACTCTGCCCTGAACTTAGCACCCCCAGTGGTTCTTCCCTGAGTGAGTGGCTCTGTGATGTGGCTTTAAATCCAGTGATCTTCCAAGTCTGGACCCAAGACCAGCAGCAAAGTGTCCCCAGAGTCTTACTAGAAATGCAGATTCCCAATGCTGTCCCAGTCCTACTAAATCAGAAACTCTGGAAGCCAGGCACAACAAGCCGGCAGCTTAACAACCCGACATAGGATTCAAACACTCTCTTAGGTTTGAGAATTCTTGTTGTCAATTATGCTGAAGAAGCTTAACAGGTGAAGATCCAAAATGAGCACAGAGCTAATGAGCACTTTCAGCTGGAAGGGATCTCAAAGTCAAGCATCTTCCTTTCACACAGGAGGGAATTGTAGCTCACATACCTGCTTGTCAGTGCAGAACTGGGACTGGAAACCAGGACCTCCCTACCTCAGGTACAGATATTGCTTTACTTCCTGCCCCAGTGAATCCCAGGCCCCATGCCACCGCATTTGGTGTTGTAGACTCTATTGGTATTTACAGGTGATTAAGTATATGAAATTGTCTCTTTTTTGTATGATGGTGAATCTGTTTAACAATTCTGAAGCTACTTCAGAAGATTTTCTGCTAATTACCAGGTGTCCACTAAAATGGTGATAGATATGTTGGTACAGTGAATATTTTTAATCTTATCATTTAATTGTTTTCAAAAGAGAGTTCATATGATTTTCATTGGCAACTTTCTGTCATTCAAGTCTGCCATTAAGAGTGCAGGCTATCCAGTAAAAATATAATGTTAGCTACATAGTTGACTTCAAAGTTTCTAGTAGTCACATTTATAAAGATAAAAAGTAACACATGGTAATGTTAATAATATATTCTATTTAACCCAGTTATGCAAACTAGTATCATTTAAAAGCATGATTTTTTTGATGCTGTCTCAAAAATCCACAGTGTAATTTGCATCTACAGTATATCTCAATTCAGACTCCCCATGTTTCAGTCTCAATAGCTACATGTGGCTATTTGCTATTGTATTAGGCATCACAGACATAGAGCTTGCTGTGTAAAATTCAGTGGTGCCACATGCTGTCCGTGTGATTCAGAGGCTTGCTAATGTTCAGTATCCTCTTCTATAAAATGGGAAAAAGAACATTTCTACTTCATTATATTGGCATGAGGATTAAAGAAATTATGTAGGTACTCCTCAGCAAATAGTAAGCTCTCGATAAATGTTAGTTTTTGTTGTTATTGTCTTGCTAAGCAAGGGCTAATGGTATAACCAAGTGTATTGTAAGGAGGTTAGAAATACTTTCTTATGAACAGAGGAAGCCAAGTTTTTATCCCATGTTGAGCCTTTAGTCAAAGAACATGGGACCCTGCACTCCAGCTCTAAGGCTGTCTTGCAATTTTAAGGAAATTTGGAATAAACAGAAAGGATGATTGAATGTCTCCAACGGGAAACTGTGCATTGTTTAGATTAGAGTACACCTGTCTGTTCAGATTGGATTGCTGTAACAAAATACCATTATCTGGGTGGCTTACAAACAACATAGACTTATTTTTCATAGTTGGAGAGGCTGAGAGTCTGTGATCAGGATGTCAGTATGACTGAGTTCTGGCGAGGGCTCTTGTATCCTCATATCAGGGAAAGAGCTCTCTGGGATCCTTATTATAAGGGCACTAATCCCATTCATGAGGGCTCCACCCTCATAACCTAATCACCCCAAAGTCCCCAGTCCAAATACCATCGCACTGGGGTCATAGTTTCAACACATGGATTTGGGGGAGAAACCAATATTCAGTCTCTTGCGATACTTTCCAGGTTTTCTCTGAGCTATTTTAATGACTGCAATTGTAGGTAACTGATAGTGATGTAAAATAATTCTTGTTCTTAGACATGCAAATAAATTCTGTCTGGTGGAGGTTTAATTGATTTTCCTAACTTTTCTTCCATGGAAAAAAGCCAGATTTGCATCTATTTGTAAATGAATTTCAATATTTCTTTACAAAGTTTACCCCATATAAATTTGTGCATGTTTGACTTCTCATTTAAACTAGTCATAACATCTGCCTGATTCCCTCATTAATAATTAGCTAAATAGAATATTTCTCTATGGGAGAGTCATGATGACCCCTTTTGTACAATTATCCTTTAATGTACTATCAGTATTATATTATCAGGTTTATGAGAATCACCATGAGCTCCATAAAAATTCTGCAAACTTTGAGGTGAGAGCAGCGGTGCACACTTCCCTACTCAGGAGGCTGAGGCAGGAAGGTCCCAAGTTCATGGCCAGCCTGTGCAACTTAGGGATATACTGTCTCAAAATAAAAATAAAAACCCAGGCTTTTACTTCTACAGGGATTACAGGTGGTACATGCCTTTAATCCCAGTACTTGGGAGACTGACAGGAGGATCACAGGTTTGAGGACAGTCTCAGCAACCTAGCGATACTCTAAGCAACCTAGTGAGAACCTGTTTCAAAACAAATAATAATAATAATAATTTAAAAAAAGGGTTAGGGTGTAGTTCAGAGGTAGAATGCCCCTGGGTTTAATCCTCATCCCCCCCACACATAATAATAAAAAGTCTTTATAAAGACTGAGTTAGTCTTTATAGAAAGGGTTGGGAATGTAGTTCAGTGGTAAAGCGCCCCTAGGTTCAATCCCTAGTATCTGAAAAAAAAAATTCAACACATGTTAAAGAATTAGGAATTTTCTTTTTTCCTTTTTAAATTTTGGCTGCGAATAGATAAACCTGGTCAAAATTTTTCTGTGAAAGCTTCCAAGATTTGGAGACGCAAGTAAGATACAATCTGTTTTTGAAGACACCACAGATCAGGGAGGGAGGTAAACAAATAATTATAAAACAAAGTGTCATCCCGCAAGAGGTATGTACAAGTCAATGAGAGTTGTTTACTGGCTGAAGTGATGAGTTGAGGGCTTCAGGAAACTTGTCAATTGAGGCTGAAATCTTTGAGCTAGTGTATAGCTGAAAAGGAACTCTTAGGGTGGAAAGTGAGAGAAAGGTCATTTTGGGCACATGCTAGGGTGTATGTGAAGCTTTTATTTGCTCTCTATTTTCAAATTTATACCTGAATTGCTTAATTAAGAAAATGCCTTTATAAGACTCTTTTGCTTTTATGGCCTAAATGTATAAATCTGACAAGTGCAGGCAACTTTTTCCTGCAATTCAAAACTATTAGGGCTATTTCCTCTGACTTGCATCAAGCTGAATAAACACACTCTGTTCAAGTGGAAACTTGTTATGCTGCCTTTCTCTGCCTTTCAAAGTAATCAAAACAGGGTTCTTGAAGCCTGAGTGTCTCACCTGTGCCTCCTAATGATTCATTTATTTTGTTTATCCTGCTTTGGGGGGGAAATCAGAGGTATCTAGACATTTGCATTGCTAATAAATCACTTTCAAATTGCTTTGGTACTTCCCTTGGTTTAGACTGGCAATGTGCTTTTGAACAGGGCCATCTGGTCATTGCTGTTAGAAATATGTATCTTTAAAGAGTTTTGTTTTTACATAAGGAATACATACATATGACAGATCTATATGACAGACATATGACAGACATATAGTTCACATCTATATGACTTTCTTCTTCATTCCAAGTTCTTATGGTACTAGGTCTATAGGGCAATTTATTTGCATTTCTCATTGTTGGGTTAGTCATTCTTCTTGGATTCTTGATTCAGTTTCTGACATGTTGGAGGGCATTATCATTTAATTACCCAAGCTGGAAACCTAAGATGTTATTTTAGTTTTCTCTCCCTTTTCCCCCTTATTCAATTAACTACCATATTCCCACTTTGATCACTTTCCGGAATTATTCCTCTTTTCTTCATTCCTAAAGCCTATGACTCAGTTTCTCCCTCCATCATCATTTGCATGCCTATAAATTTATTAAGTATTTCCCCTATGTTTAGTTTTTTCCTTCTCCAACATTCATGCAAACCTGTGCTTCCCAATCATTTTATTTCATGGCTCATTTAGAAAATAGCTTTATAAAGTACACTGTGATAAGCAGGAAAGGTTGCTCATATTTTTAAGCTATCAGCCCAAGAGGCTCCATCCATTCTGGGAACTGAGAGAAATATATATTTGAAAACACTTGCAGTCCTTGCAGGCAAACAGCATGCTACTGTATACTGACTGGGAAGCTTTGTCATAAGCTAACACCAAGTTAATTATTTAATTACATTTCCACTGTAGACATTCTAAAATCCTACATTGAATCTCCATTGCTAATAGGATTAAGTTCAGAGTTGTTTTAGAGTCACGGCTTCTCACAACCAACACAAATATAGTTTCCAACATTATTCTCCATTTCTTTCCTAAGGATGCCTTAATTCAGTTACCAAGGTCTACTTTCTTCCCTATGAACCTTCACTATTTTGCCTTTGCTCTGAATGCTGTCTGCATATTTGATTACAGAATTAACTAGGTCTTGGCATTAGAAAAGGATTTTAGTCAATATGACCATAATCTAAAATAGAAAAAACTATGTAACTCCAAAAACAGATACAAGGGTTTCAGTGATACGGCATTCAGGTAAGAAAAGTGAGCTAGTTGGCAATAGAAAGAAATGGAAGAGGAGGCCGGGAGTGGTGGTGCACGCTTGTAATCCCAGTACTTTGGGAGGTGGAGACCGGAGGATCCGGGTTCGCGGCCAGCCTCAGCGCGCGCATGCGCTCTCACGCTCGCTCTCTCTCTCTCCCCCCCGTCTCTCTCTCTCTCTCTACCTAGTGAGGCCCTCCGCAACTTCGTGAGAGCCGGTTTCAAAATAAAGTATACAAAAAATAGGACCAGGGGTGTGGCGCGGAGGTAGAACGCCCCTGCGTTCAATCCCCGGTACCGCAAAAAAAAAAAAAAGAAAAAAAAAAAGAAAGAAATGGAAGAGGAAAATAAAGCTACTAAAGATCTAAAAACCTAAGGGTTGGAGATTGAGTAACTTGGTGAAAACAAACAAAAGTTTGTTTTCACAGTGACAGTGACAAAACAGTCACTGTCATCGGAGTTCTAGGCCACAGGGGGGCCTGAATTCAGGGAGTCACAACAGACCAGATCTGGCTACTCACCCCAAAATTTAAGTGGAAAAGTAATGGTGAAGAAGGAAAGGAATTTATTCGCTAATTCACTATAGCTATCCCAGGAAGCAAAGGACTAGCATCCTCAGCCCCACCTTTGGGGAAACTGATAAGAGCTTTAGGTTTAAACAGAGGAAGGAACAAAAGGTAGGGATGAGACACATACATGGTTAAGCAGTCGTGGCCAAACAAGGTCTGGTTGATCATCATATCAGGGCTGGTTCTGCAAGGTCCTGCTAGCCTGGAAAAGTCAACGACTTGAGGGGGAAACGTGGTTCCCTAATGAGGTGATGCTCCTGCTCTGGGATTTGGGGGGGCAGCTTGGGGTGGGGCAGTCTCATCATGGTGATCTGCCTACAAGGCTCCCTGTTCCTGGAATCTAAGGTAACTGCAGAAGAGAGTAACTCGGGACAAGAGCGCAAGTCAGAAAGGTAAGGTAGAATTAGTTCCCTCGGGTTTAGGGCAATGACTAGAGACTTTTAGGAGCCCCTACAAATCTGGAATGGAATGTTGTAAAATCTGGAGCTTGATAGCCTATTGATCATGATGTTCCCCAAAGCTTGAAAATACCTTTATACTCTTAACTTGATGCCTTCAGCCTTGAAGGGGGAGGGGAGATTACCAGCTTTAGAGGAACAGCCCTTAAATAATTAACATGTCTATGTGCAGAGTAGAGCAAAATCTGACCCAAAGTTTAAGGTAGAAAGAAGATAGACATAAAACAAAGGCAGAGATGCCAAGCTTTTATCCTGCTTTTAGTTCCCTGCCAGACATCAGCAGGCTCAAGTAAAAAGTCAATGTTCTTTCCAAAAGCAGCTTCCATGTCTCTATTGTCACAGGAGAAAAGAGGATTCTGTGAAGGGTATGGAGGAGTTCCCATTTGTGGAGAGGGGGAATGCGACTCAGGACCAGGTTGGTTCTTGGCTTACGTGATGGAAAAGAATTTCAGCACATGCCAGTCAGAGAGACATACAGAGATTTATTTAGGAAAGCAAGAAATCCACATTCAAGGGAGAATGCAGGCCAATTCCAGAGCGAGAAATACATGTGGGGGATTCATAGCTCTTCTTTCATTTATTTCATTTTTTATTCTTTTTGTACTGGGGATTGAATCCAGGGACATTCTACCTCCAAGCGACACTCCCACCCATATTTTATTTTGAAACAGGATCTCGTTAAGTTGCTGAGGCTGCCATCCTCCTGTCTCAACCTCTCAAGTACTGGGATTGCAGACCTGTTCCACTATGCTCAGCTACAACTCTTCTATGATAGGAGACTTTGGTGAGGAGGAGGTACGTGAGGATGCCATCAGTCTGGTAGTCACAGATGATTTAGGATGTTTTGGTCATCAGATCCTCATGGGGCCTTCACTGCTGTATCAATAGGTATCTCTTTAGTTTCACTATGCAGAGATAGCTAACAGTGCCCAAGGAGATTGCTCTTTTGTGTGACCTCTTCCAATAGATATCACTCCTGCTTAACTATTCCTGGGTTGGATAATTTGTTATGGCCAGTCTGGTGTCACAAGGAAGAAGAGGAGTCTGACTGGATTTGGAGGGTCAATTTATTCAGCTGTGGTTAAAACAAGCTAGCTAGGCTAGGGATGCAGTCCAATGCAAACGTAGGACCTGCGACCCTGAACTAGCTTCACACAGAGTTTTTAAAGGTAAAAACCACACGCAGGTGGTTGGGGATAGGGGGAGCTCGTTGCCTGAGTTACAGCCAATGGGGTGCTGACAAAACCGCTAGTCTGAAGTAAGCAGGAATTGTGTTAACTTTTGATTGGCTCGAGTTAGGAAGGTGCGTTATGTCTGGAACATGACCCAACACTTCCAGGATGTTGAGGTTAGGTAAGCAGGATGTTAGTTCATGCTTCAAGGGTTGTGCTACATTCTCTTTTCACTGATTGGTTGTTCTGGGCCTGAGGGGAATTCCAGACCAGGTTGAACATGGAGTCACTCTTGTTAGGGCTCTCTCTAGGGCCCTACATTCCCCACTGGTTCTATTCTCGGGGCCAGCCCGGGAGAGGTAAGGATGCTGACGGGAGAACAGACGCCGACGGCCCAAACGAACCACACCTCGGACCGGGAGATAGGTCTGGCACGATCTCGTTTATTAGAAAGCCAAATCCCTCTTTTATAGTAGAGGCCATACAGGAAACTCGCAAGCAGTAGGGTGTGACCTAATGGCATGCGACGGGTCGGGTCACCATGCCCCCCTGTAACCTATCATAGGTAGAGGCACCTGTCATCTGTGAGCACGGAAGGAGGTAACTGCCTATCATAGCCCTCCTGAGGCTAGGTGGGGCTATCTGCGGGACCTCCCTCCGAGGGGTCTGCCAGCGCCATCTTTGCCATTGATATGCTGAATCACTGCTACGTGGAAGAGGCCCGGTACTTGGTACTCTAGGGCAGGCTTCTGCTAGTCCACCAGGCCCTTTCATGGCACCGGGTGGAGGGCCCAGCAGTTCTATGGGCCTGAGTCAAATCATAGACTCAGTAGTTGATAAGGGGTTATAATGACCCCTTAAGACCAAGATTTTTACTGCATGAACTTTCTTTTTGACATAATTAGTCACCACAGGAAAAGGAAAAGGAAGAGAAAAGGGGCATTAAGGAACCTATTTGAGTCTTATCTTTAGTGGATCTGTAGTCTTGGCAACAGTCCATTTTCCTTCCTCCTCTGCAGCCTTTTTTAGCTGGGTACAATGGATCTAAGAAGAAACTCTAGCCACCTTTACTGCAGTTGGAGTGGTTAGAACCACAGGATATGGGCCCTTCCAGGTTGGCTCCAGTATCCGGGCTGGAATTCTCCTGACCCAAACCAGATTGCTGGCCTGGAACTGGTGGGTGGGCTCCATGGCATGTTGGGGGTCTATTTGTCCAACCATCTGGAGGATGGCTTTTTGGGTTTGTTGTAGAGCCTGTAATGACTTAAGAAGGGATTAATTAGTTACCTCTTCCTTATATATGTGTCTCAGTTTGGGGAGAATAGGTGGTGGTGTCCCAAACATAATTTCATAAGGAGTAAATCCTTCACAGTAAGGCATACATCTGGTCTTAAGAAGGGCAAAAGGAAGAAGATTGGCCCAGCTTTCGCCTGTCTCTATAACCAATTTGGTTAATCTTTTCTTTAGAGTTTTATTTATCCTTTCTTCCTGTCCTGAACTCTGTGGCCTATAAGCACAATGTAATTTTTAATTGCTGTTTAATGCTTTTGCCAGGTTTTGAGAGATTTTGGCTATGAAAGCCAGGCCATTGTCAGACCCCAGAGTTAAGGACAATTTAAATCTAGGAACTAGCTCTTAGAGCAGTTTCTTTGTAACTATGGATGCTCTTAGTCCGGGTAGGAAAAGCTTTTACCTACCCTGAGAATGTGTCCATAAACACCAAGAGGTACCTATATTTAAAAACAGTTGGTTTAATTTTAGTAAAGTCCAATTTTTAATGTTCCCCAGGCACAATACCTTGGGTGCGTATTCCTTTTGGAGCTCATTTTCCTTTGTTCTGATTTACCTGAGCGCAAATGTGGCATCTGGATACAATGTCCTTGGCGACCTGGTCCAACCGTGGGATGTAGTACCTTGGTCTGAGCAGCAACAGTCACCCCATCTCTTCTTGCTTAGCCCCCTCTCATTTGGCCTAGGTCTCTCCTTCTGGTGTATAGGTGGGCCTATGGGGCAGGCCTAGTTCTGTTAGCATGACCAGGATCTTAAGTGGTCCCACTGGTTCTAGGGCTGGCTCTCTGACTGCATTCTCCAAGGTGCTCACGAGCTGTCGCTGTTTTAGTTTTGTGATGATGTCTGAGCAACTCCTGCTGCAGTTGGTGCTGCCCCTGCTCCAGATGCTCCGCTGTCTCAGTTCTTTTTGGCCAGGCACTGGGCCAGGGCCTCAGCTTTTTGGTCTGTTTGGCGCTTTTTTTTTTTTTTTTTTTGGTCTCCAGAGTCCTGGTCCCTCCTTCTGGAGCTGTCTTTATTCTGAGAGCTGGGCTCAGGTGATCTGCAGCTCATGGCCTGCCTGCTCCCTGGTGGCTGCCTTCTCCTCCTGCTGCCCCCTGTAGCCCTGTTGTCTTGGCTTTTATGGCTCCTTGCCCAGCCAGATGTCTTTGGACTTAGCCTCCCTCAGGGCCCTGGACACACTCTTGAGTTCTTGGACTTGCTGCAGCTTCTTGGCAGCTTTCCTTGAGCCTGCTATCCAATGCTAGCCCAGCCCAGGCGGTGCCTTCTTTACTTCCCTAAGGCCTGGCCGTGGCATTGCCTTAGGTCCCCAATTTTTAGAGGAGGTCCCATCCCAACAACAGTATGGGCAATCTGATATGACAAGGAGGGAGTGAGTCACAGTACCTTGGCCCAAGTCCATTGTCTGGGATGTAGTCCGAGAACAGTATGCACCCTGGATGGTTAGCTGACGGGGAGTAGTGGGTCCTAGAGGTTTTCATTTTAGCACTGAGTGAGCCGTTCGGTAGATACTTGATATGTTTGTCCTTAATTTACACTAATTTTTTAGCCTCTTCCTTTTTGGGCTTTGTTTTTTTGGTTGTCTCTGGCCTTTACCTCTGGACTTCTTATCATTTGTTTTCCTGAAAGCCGCTACTACTGCCTTAGTTAGCTTTTAACTTTTGTAATTAATTTTTTAATGTCTGGGCTGACAGGATAACAAAGGCAATATTAATGGCTCATTGGTTTTTTTTTTTTAGGACTTGGCGAAAGTTGTCCAAACTCTCCTTACCTTAACCAGAGTTGGGGTCACAAGAGGGTCCCTTAGAAGGTGAAATCCGCTCCATTTGGGCATCGCTATCTGATAGTGAGTTTCCTACATTTACATCTGGTGAAAAATCAGCTTGGCTTAAAATATTCCAATACAATTTTTAGAGGAAACAACTTAACAAAAGTCAAACTAAGGAAGGGAGGAAAGACAAAAGACAAAACTAACTATAGGTAAGATTGACAGGAATAAAAACCCAGTTTTTGTTTTTAAATGTTGACTGACTGAAATTTAGGTTATAAAATATCTCCCATATATTTGCACGGCTGGTTGAGCATATTACATACTTTTAGATGCCAAGTAAGCATGAATAGATGTTAGCCAATGTTTTACTATAAATGGTTTATAGTCTTATCAACCTAACAGTCAGAAAACAAGGAAAATTAAAAACCCAAATTAAAATCCCAACATGAAGTAACAATAGACAATATTTAACCAAGATAATATAATGAACTTTTAAATTAACTAGTTTAAATTAAAAAACCCAACAATACCACCTTGTTAGTCAGTGCATAATTTATCAGCTGAAAGACTTAGGCAGAGGTCCCTGGTAGAACAGAGGGACACGAACCATAATCGGGCGTGGGAGCCGCAGCTGCCTCAGCTTCCTTGGGCGCCTGTTTCGCCTCCCCAAATGTAGATTTGCTCTGGGTATGGGGAGGGGAGAGTAGCCTCAAAGACTGAACCCTCGTTTAGGCTGGGACCAGTCAAGCACATAGGATTCCCCTCTGGCTGCGCTTGGAGGTGTGGCATTACTTTCACTTTCTCATTTGGCGCCGGAGCGACCAGGAAGAAAGAAATACCATAGTTTTTTTTTTTCACAAAGTTATTTTTTTTAAATGTTTAAGCATACACTTTAAAAGGGGGGAGGTTCTTAGAGCATGTACTGCTTCCTATTTCTATCTTAGTTGATTTACCCACAACTGATTCTTAGAATCAGACTGTACAATGCAGATCTCAATCTTATGGCACACAGACACAAATGGCACACAGTCACAAACAACATACAGACAGAGCATAGAGGGGTAAAGCCCTCCGACACAGACAGGACGAGATCACACTCAGTCGCAGACCTGGGCAGTCGAGACTTAACCGTAGTGGCCCAGCTAATGTGGCTTACGACCTACTTTCTATGTTTCAGCACCACCATAGATCATATGTCTCCGTGGAACGACAGCTTTCACCAGTCTTACTAAGGTCTGCCCACTCAGATCTCGTAGCCTTTCTTGGGGTCTTAAGGACCATGGCCGTGAGACCACAGACTCAGGCTCAGTCAGAGGACTGACTGAGCTGACTTTCGCTTCATTTACTCCAGGACAGAGACAAATCAACAGCTGATGCACTCCTTTCAGACAGACAGACAGACAGACAGACAGACATAATAGGACAGCAATCAAACACAATTACAGAGGGGGACATGGGTTTGGAGGGAGAGGGTCGGGGCCGTATGGGTTCTGAAAATGAGACGGGGATCAAAGGAGCCCTAAGGGGGCCAGCCGGTGCCGAAGGTTGGCCATTCCTGCGAACAAAATTTTCAGAGCTCTTCAAGTGTGACCGTATCTCTAGAGAGAGCAGCCGCCTGCTGAAAGTCTGAAAAATGAACATCGAGTAAATCGAAAGGAGACGGGAGATGCGAGATTGAGATTTTCCCATAGTTATTGTGGGGAGAATGAAGGAAAGGAGACAGACAAGAACACTGAGGCCGAACAGACAGAAGAGGGCGCACCCGGGTTGATTAAGGAGGGTGGCCAGGGAAACGGCCAAAGCGCTGCGCGTTGGGACCTCCAGTGGAGGGTCCCACCCAGATCCGAAGGGCTATACATGAACAGTCCAAAGGCCAGAGGTGGAGTCCGAGCGTCCTCCCGACTCCGCTGGCTCAGAGAGCAATAGCACATCCGCCTGTTCTCTGTTGAGCCCCATATTGTCCAGACACCAGAAAAACCAGATGGTGAGACTGAAAAAAGAAGTACTCACCGTGCGCTCCTAGGTAAACCGAGTCCAAACCAGAGCCTCCCCTTCTCCTTAGACTATCCCGGATGGCCCCCAAAATGTTATGCCCAGTTCGGTGTCACAAGGAAGAAGAGGAGTCTGACTGGATTTGGAGGGTCGATTTATTCAACCGCGGTTAAAACAAGCTAGCCAGGCTAGGGATGCAGTCCAACGCAAAGCTGCGACCCTGAACTAGTTTCACACAGTTTTTAAAGGCAAAAACCACATGCAGGTGGTCGGGGATGGGGGGAGCCCGTTGCCTAAGTTACAGCCAATGGGGTGCTGACAAAACCGCTAGTCTGAAGTAAGCAGGAGTTGTGTTAATTTTTGATTGGCTCGAGTTAGGAAGGTACCTTATGTCTGGAACATGGCCCAACACTTCCAGGATGTTGAGGTTAGGTAAGCAGGATGTTAGTTCATGCTTCAAGGGTTGTGCTACATGCTCTTTTCACTGATTGGTTGTTCTGGGCCTGAGGGGAACTCCAGACCAGGTTGAACATGGAGTCACTCTTGTTAGGGCTCTCTAGGGCCCTACAAATTAACTGTTCAAAGTCTTTTGCAAGTGAGTGAATTTCTATCATGGTTTCCAGCTACCTTTCTGGATCTTTCATGTGGTCTCTGTTGTCTGATCAATAGATACCTCTTTGAGGATAGTCTACAGTGCTCTGGGTAATTAGTGAAGTCTTGTAAATTCCTCAGAAATTAGGGACTAACAGGCCTGACTGAGGAGTAAAGGTATTGGGGAGTTTTGCCACAGACTTCCACATTAAAGTTATATTTTCCTTGTTCTCCCTTTATATCTCCTTTCTTCATATTTCTTCTATCCCTTCATGAACAAAAAAATTTAAAAATAATGCCGGGCATGGTGGCACACGCTTGTAATCCCAGTACTTTGGGAGGCGGAGACCGGAGGATCCGGGTTCGCGTCCAGCCTCAGCTCTCTCTCTCTCTCTCTCTTTCTCCCTGTCTCTCTCTCTACCTAGTGAGGCCCTCCACAACTTCGTGAGACCCAGTTTCAAAATAAAGTATAAAAAAATAGGGCCGGGGGCATAGCGCGGAGGTAGAACGCCCCTGGGTTCAACCCCCGGTACCGCAAAAAAGAAAAAAAAATGCAAGATAACAAAAAGAGTAAAGCAATTGATGTGTGTTAAAAACTGTTAAGTGTCTGAGATTTTACCCTTCTTACAAGTTTTGTGGATGCTAATATGAGACAAGAAATTCCCGGTTCAGACACAAAGGACTTCATTATGTACAGCCTTGCAGGCAGTACACGTTTCATATTTATGTTGCCCTGATTCTTATAGGGGAGGAAAAGGTTTTCCTCTCTACTCAAGCTTCCATGGCTAGGGTACAGAAATCAAATTAATAAAAGACAGATTAATGAGAAAGAAAAAATTTAATAGTGTAAACATGCATGGGAGTTCACAAAGAAATGATATTGAAGGATATAACCAGAATTTGAAAGTGTATATACCATCTCTGGCTGGACAAAGAAAAAAGGGTTTTAGGTTTCTTCAGGGGAGAAGGGATAAGTTATGGAATGGTGAGGGGAGGAAGTGTATGATAAACAAGAACTGTTTAGTGAGTCTTGTTATGCAAATTTAAGTCTTAACCATGGTTAAGAGTTCCAGTTCATCCATCTCCTTCCTGGTATGAGAGAAGCTACCTTTACAAATATAAATTTACTTTATTAATGAAAATTTATTTTATAAAAGGGTAACAGAACTGGGCATGGTGGTGCACGCTTGTAATCCCAGTACTTGGGAGGCTGAGACAGGAGGATCCGGGTTCATGGCCAGCCTCAGCTACTTAGTGAGGCCCTCCTCAATTTAGTGAGACCCTGATTCAAAATTAAAGAATAAAAAGTAGAGCTGGGGGTGTAGTTCGGAGTTAGAATGCCCCTGGGTTCAATCTCCAGTATCGCCAAAAAAAAAAAAAAAAAAAAAAGGTAACAGACTGTTTTGTCTGCATATACTGTTCCTTAATTGCTTCATTTAAGACAATTCTTCTGCCATGGAGGAATATTTTGGGGCACCCCTAAGTGCATGGAGGTGGCCAGATGGATGCTGGGCATGCTCTGGGTTTGCATTACATCTGAGGAATCCTGAACTGAAGTAACCCTCATCTTTCAAATACATTAAAGACTTTCGAAGAAACAAAACCTGCCTGATTGTTGCTCCAAAGGGCAACATTACCTTGATTAGGCTAGGCAGCAAGCAAATTTACCTTCTGCTCTAGAGGGAGACACTATCTCTATCACCCAAGGCTGTTTGCTGTATGAATAAACTTTAAAATAGTTTGGAACAAAAGGAAAATTAGAGCTGCTGCTCACAACTGCAGAAATAGAAGAGATCCTCAGAGTATCATTTCCCAGCAGTGAGGAATGATAAATATGGTTGATAAAAGCTATACAACATATTCAATAGTATTTTCAAAAGATAGAAATAAAATGAGACAGTAAAAATATTAAGAGATATGATAAAAGAAAACAACTGTCCTTAAAAAAAATACTTAAAAGTGAGACATAAAGACTCACAGGCAAAGTGAACAATTACTGCTAACCACTGAGCTAGATTCCAATTATTTGCTGGGCTTTAAGGCAGAAAAAGCAGGTTGCCTTTAGGGAGAAAAATTAAACTTGCCTCTATCTATATCACAGAAACATCATAAAACCAGCAGATACTAGAGTGATGTCTGCAAATACCTTAATAAAAAAGTATGACCTAAGTGGGGCGTGGTGGCACACACCTATAATCCCAGTACTTGGGAGACTGAAACAGGAGGATCCCAGGTTCAAGGCCAGACTCAGCAATTTAGAAAGGCCCTCAGCAACTCTGTTTAAAATTCAAAAATTGAAGATAGGACTGGGGTGTATCTCAGAGATAGAATGATCTTGGATTCAATCCCTAGTACCACACACACACACACACACACACACACACACACACACACACAATGATACCTAAATATATCCTGCAATTAAATACATACATATATAATGACAGATACACACACATATAAAGGCAACAGATATGTATTCTCAAATTCTTAAGTTCTTAAAAAAAATTCAGAAAGCTACTGAGGAGGTAGAAAGACACTAGGCAGATAGGTTTATCAGGCCACAGTAGGAAGACCACATTTCCTGAGAGTCAACAGGACTAAATCTCCTGAGTGTTAACAAGATTAAAACTCCTGAGAGTTAATCAGATGTTTGCAAGACTCTGATTGTTCCTAGTGATAGGTGAACTATCTAAATCCTAGGAGACAACCTCTGGGACCCCAACTGAGAGGGAGAAACTCAAAGAAAGATACAAAT